>JAKNSH010401980.1:0-14040 GCA_027790015.1 Cymbopogon flexuosus
AGAAGGTTTTCAAGCAGTCAGCTGGTGGTAGAGACAACGATGACCCCCTTGCCCTTGGGGTTGGCTTGATGTTAACTACTGTAATGATGATTGTGTGTAAGGAACCTATGAACTTGTGTCTGTAATCGTCGCTGGTGTAGCGTCCCTTCATTAGCTCTTGCTACTAAGCACGATATTTTGATATGATGTGGAGATATACGTCATCTTTCTATGAGATGATGATCGACGATATCCATTACCCATCAAGATTTGGTCGAATCAGAGAAGAAAAAAAATTATGAAAAAGGCTTGTTCATGGTCACTTAGCCTTTATCTCCTAGTACTACGTACTCAGCCCAAATCAATTCATTAGTCGTCTCTTGAGAAAGCGCGTAAATTGGTGCGCTGTTGGCCCATTCAAATTTTGATTTTGATTTCAAATTGTGGACAAACAAACAATTGTTAATCTAGTAGATAGAGGCAACAAACAAAAGCACTCGTATTCTTAGTTGGGCCGAATTATTATGGGCCGAGCCGAACCCTACTCCATTTGCGAGCGATCCGATGGATGAGAAGGTTCGCGAGAGCAGGTTGCTTGCGGGCTGCGCTGCGGCGCCCACGCTCCTCTCGCCAACGCCGCCTTTGCCCTTCCCTTCCCTTCCCTTCCCTTCCGTCGCGTTGGGACTCTCTTTCCCTCTTGGCTTCTTCTTCCTCCCCCAACCTACTCTCCATCGATTCCATTCCATTCCATTCGAATTCGTGATCGCCCACCAACGCAGCCTCCTCCCCTACCCTGCCCTAGGCAGCGCCAAACCCTAACCCTAATCCTAATCCTAATCCCGCGCGCCCCCAATGGCGGAGTCGGAGAAGGACGCCGCCGCCGCCGGCGAGCCCGGGTCCGGCCCGCCGCACGAGGACGAGGATGCGCTCCTCGCCCGCGCCCACACCGTCGTCTCCAGGATCCTCGACCGCGAGCTCGACCCCAACCCCCGCCTCCTCCACACCCTCGCCACCATATGCGAGCTCCACGAAGACAGGTCAGTGTTGCTGTGCCTCACTCACTCTCTCTCCCCCTCCCTTTATTCCTCTTCCTCCTATTACCAGTTTATATGAATTTGAATTCTCTTCTATTCCTGTTAGCCGATTCTCCTCCCTGTTAGTTAGATTGCTGCTTCCCGCTTCACTTGGTTTCTATCCTATGGGCGTTCTAGCTATCCTATCTCTGCCTTCTGGCCGGGTTGCACCACCGCTAGTGTTAGTGTGAGTATGGCAGCAAACTCCCTCTGCTTTGCATATGCCTATTACCTCCCAGTTCCAGGCGGGAAGCTACATCCCTATCCCTATTTGAACTACTCCTGCCTGCCCAACTTTGACTGGATTAAAACGGAACTTGATACTAAACTAAAACGCTGACAGACGCTTCATGCAAATACCTAGTAGTTCAATATGGATGCAGAGTTGCAGGCTCACGAGGCACACAACAGCCATTCACACTTTTATTCAGTTATTATTATTATTATGTGCAGCTAACCCAATGCTTAATGGCACAAACACAACGAGTTGCAGACTTGCTTGTTCGATTGCCACCTAACCGTTTGTTTGCCTCTGCAGATATAATGAGTTACGTGCAGCTGACCCAACGTTCAATAACACAAACGCAAGGAGCACATTTACAATTGGGAAGCTGGCCAATCTGCTCCGGGTGCGTAGCCTACTCTGGAATTCAGTATGATTTCATTTTTGCCCATTAATTCTATGACTAAGCACTGTTACTTCAACCCTATCAACAGGACAATGATGAGTTTTATGACTTGGTGTTTTGTAAATTCTTGTCCGACACCTCCTACTCTGTTGCTGTACGAGCTGCCGCTGCTAGGCTGCTCTTGAGCTGTCACTCCGCCTGGACGGTTAGCTTCTCCTCTGTTCATTGATGCCGTGTACTCTTTCTGTTGTATCTTCTCAATCTATTTCCGTGTTCCTAACTGTGCTAAACTTTTCATTCTGCCTCCCTTCTCAGCCTCCGTATCCACATGTCTTTGATGAACCTATCATAGAGAATATTAAAAAGTGGGTAACAGAGGATCCTGAAGCATCTAATGAGTGTGAATGGAAGTATCTAGGAAAAAATAAACCCACAGATGCTGAGATGCTGAGAACATATGCGATCGGGTTGCTTGCTATGGCGTTGTGCAGGTACTGTTAGTGTTTCATTTGTTTATCATCTGGTACTGAGTATTATCCTCTTACTACTGAAGTCATCATAATATTCATCTTATTCTTGCATGTTTCAATTTTTCACCTCAGCGGTGGGCAATTGGTAGAGGATGTCTTGACTTTGGGGGTATCAGCGAAGCTCATGCGTTTTTTGCGCATAAGAGTCCTTGGGGATGCCTCATCTTCTCAGAGAGATGCTAATCATCCACAAGACACCAAGTATCCTCGAGGCAGAGACGATAGTAGGGGTAAATCACGTCTAGCCCAAGATGGTTCTCGATTGGATGGAACAAGGGTTGGGTATGGGATGTTAACCAACCCGACAGCAGAGAAGGACAATGAGCCTGGTGTTGGAATAAGGGAAACATTTGGAGAAAGGCCATTGGATGACACTTTTGCTTCTTTGGATAATTCTGATGCCGCCGAGGCTGATTGGACCAATGATCGGTGTTATGGCACAAGTGTTTGTGATACAAAGTCAAAATATGGGGAAAAGAATTCTGTGATGAGGTTTCTTAAAGATGAAGAGATCAGCGAAAATGGCGAACTGTTGAAAAGAAAGCTGGGTCGAGCCCCCTCCCGACTTAGAGTGAAGGGAAAACCAGGAGACAGCTTGCCTGAATGTGAAATGACACCTTTATCCCCAACCTCTGGATTGAGAATAGGTGGTCGGGCTACCAGAGACAAGAATATGGTGAGGGTTGATGACCCAAAGAAGGCAATAGACACGAACAATAGATCTGCAGGCCTCGAGTCATTTAGCGCTATTTCCAAAGAAGAATATGAAGATCGATTCAGGGATTGCATTATTGGCTTGAAGGATATATCTGACATTGTTTTGAAGGCAGTGAGAGCTGCTGAGGCAGAGGCCAGATCTGCAAATGCACCTGATGAAGCTGTGAAAGCAGCAGGTGATGCTGCTGCCGAGCTTGTGAAATCTGCCGCTTTGGAGGTATGAAAAAAATCTTTGAACTTGTATAGCAGATAGCTTCTTAGCACCCGTTCCATACTTTGTTAGTTACTGTGTCTTATTTATTGGAGCATACACTTCTTCAGGTTTGGAAAAGCGAAAATAATAGTGAAGCGGTCGTAGAAGCGGCAGAGAAAGCTGCATCTGCTGTTGTAGAGGCTGCAGTGTCAACTAGTGTCTCACGGTAATGGGGAGAAATGCTTACACACATGCACATTATTTTTCTCATTGTTTTCTGCCACTTATCTGTTATTTATCTGAGAGTTCACTTTGGTGTTACAGAAGCGCAAATCAAGTTGGTGAAGAGCGTGCAGTGGAAGAAGCTGTGCAAACCAGCGAAGACCAGGATTTGGAAAATTTTGTTATCAGTGACAAAGCACAGCTCTTACAACTTAGAGAAAAATATAGCATCCAGTGTCTTCAGATTTTGGGAGAGTATGTTGAAGCTTTGGGTCCTGTTCTTCATGAAAAAGGTGTTGATGTTTGCCTCACGTTATTGCAAAGGAGCATGAAAGACCAGGAGGGACGTGACCACTTTGCTCAACTCCCTGATGTTCTTAAATTAATTTGTGCACTGGCTGCCCATCGAAAATTTGCTGCACTCTTTGTTGATCGTGGTGGTATTCAGAAGATCCTCTCTATTCCTAGAATTACCCAGACATATATGGGTCTTTCTGCCTGCTTATTCACTTTCGGGTCTCTTCAGGTAGACAAAACCATACTTGTTCATGCAATCTTAATGCTGATCTGCTACATATTTTTTCTACCATGCTAATCTTCTGATATGCTTGCAGTCTACCATGGAACGAGTTTGTGCGCTTTCGTCTGACACACTTGACAGTGTTGTTGAATTAGCACTTCAACTTCTTGAGTGCCCACAAGATGTAGCTAGAAAAAATGTGGCCATCTTTTTTGCTGCTGCTTTTGTGTTCAAAGCTGTTCTGGATCTATTTGATGCCCGGGATGGGATGCAAAAGCTTCTCGATATCCTATATGGTTGCGCATCTGGAAGGTCTGGCAGTAATTCTGGAGGAGCAGGATCCTCCAATGTAAATCAAGGGAATGATCGGCCACCTGCTGAAGTTTTGACGGCTTCAGAGAAGCAAGTTGCATACCATACTTGTGTTGCTCTACGGCAATACTTCAGAGCTCATCTCCTTCAGCTTGTTGATTCCATTCGGCCAAGCAAAAGCATCCGTAGTATTGCCCGGAACACTTCTAGTGCAAGAGCTGGCTACAAACCTTTTGACATTAGCAATGAAGCTATGGATGCTGTCTTCCGTCAGATACAGCGGGACAGAAAGTTAGGCCTTGCTCTTGTGAGAGCTCGTTGGCCTGTGTTGGACAAATTTGTTGCCTCAAATGGTCACATGACCATGCTGGAGTTATGTAAGGTAAAACACACTGCATACATGAATTGTTGGATTATGTGACTCGTGAGGCTTGTTAATAACTTGATTTGATTCACAGTTTCAGGCACATGGTGATCGGTATTTGCGTGACTTAACTCAATATGCAATTGGAGTTCTTCACATCATAACACTTATGCCACAGCCACATGTCCGCAAATCAATAGTGCAGGCAACATTAAGCAACAATCGTGCTGGTATGGCTGTCTTATTAGACACGGTGAAAAGTTTGGACTATATTGATCATGAGGTATGGCTTCACTTTGAAAATATGAATAATTAATTACCTATTTCAAAAATCAGCTCATATTATCACTCAGTGAAATTCTCAAATCTGCTTATATTTTGAGCTGCAAACCTACGTCATTCTGTGCCCATTTCACAAACCCACCACTGCTTGGGCTACATTCTCACAAAAGTGCAACTTTGTGATCATTCTCCTTTCATGGTCAGCTGGGCCAACATGTAACTGTCATTTTCTTGGCTGGCTGAGCCCATGCCAAATTTTATGAACTGTCTAATGTGGGCCTGATTGGTCATGAATGGTCACAAGTTTGTAATTTTGTGAGAAGACTAGTCAAGTATTGGCAGTTTTGCGCAACATTTGGTAGGTCTGTGACTATTAACCCAAGATATTGGTAAGGTTCTGAAAAATCTACTTTCACTGTTTTTGTGAATCAGGTGATCTGTCCAGCACTGAATGTTCTTGTCAATCTTGTATGCCCACCTCCTTCTATCAGCAACAAGCCATTGTCGACTGCAAATCAGCAACCTGCAGCTGCGCAAGCGCTTGCTTCAGAAAGCAGAGATAGGAACTTTGAAAAAAGTATTTCAGATAGGAATCTACTAGCAAATCAGGGTGAATCTCGCGAAAGATCTGGTGATGGCAACCCTACTGAAAGGAACAATACCTTACATCAAGCAACTTCTAGCACACCTGTTGTGCCATCTGGAGTAGTTGGTGATCGAAGAATAACATTAGGAGTTGGAGGTGGTGGTCCTGGTCTTGCTGCTCAATTGGAACAAGGATACCGTCAAGCTCGAGAAGTTGTAAGAGCCAACAATGGCATAAAAATTCTTTTACAGCTTCTCAGTTCTCGGATGGTTACACATCCTGTGGCTATAGATTCTATTCGAGCCCTTGCCTGCCGTGTCCTGCTTGGCCTGGCCAGAGACGATACAATTGCACATATACTAACGAAGCTCCAGGTATTGAATACTACAGAACATTACTTATCTCACATTCTCATGTGTATACCATAGGGGCAGCATTATTAATTATATGATTTGACAGCAGGCCAATTAACATTTAAAGAAGTCTGTCTTTATCAGTTCTTATCACCAATTTAATATAATTGCTTACATGTTTAGTGTATATAAGTTGTATTGATAGATTCATGTTTCCAGCATCTTTGGACATGATATATCTTCTGTAGTATCTCTAATATATCATGAGAAAATTTAATGGTCAAAAACATACTTTTGAAGACTTGCAAATCCTAATTTGCCCAAGGCTTGTTCTTCACTGTGTCTTTGTGATAACACAGATGGCATACTACTATCTGATGTCCTGTACCTTTTACAAATAGGAATATAGCTCAAGATGATTAGTTTTTGTCAAATACTTCTCCAGTGTGTACCTTGAGAATAAGTATCCACACATTGTTTCAGGTGGGGAAGAAATTATCAGAACTGATCCGTGATACCAGTGCCCAGACATCTGGGGGCGATAGTGCAAGATGGCAAGCTGAGCTGACCCAAGTGGCAATTGAACTAATTGCGGTAAGAGCTTCCATCTTATGTTATTGTAGATAATAATTTGCAGATTCAACCCTCTAAACAGGCAGGTTGGTTAAATGAGTACTATGACCACATTATTCTTTGGCAGGTTTTAACAAATTCTGGAAAAGAAACAACATTAGCGGCAACTGATGCTGCTGCTCCAGCATTGAGGCGCATTGAGCGAGCTGGGATAGCTGCTGCTACACCTATCTCCTACCACTCGAGGTTTGCTTTCTGTATGATTGCCCTATTGCATTATCTTGCAGCTTTGAGTTCTTTAAATTTTTTTTTTTTTGGGTGTGTAGGGAACTGATGCAGTTGATACATGAACATCTCCTTGGGTCTGGTTTCACCGCCACTGCGGCCATGCTGCAGAAGGAGGCTGGCCTTGCACCTTTACCATTGACAGCAGCAGTGCTTCCTGCCCACCAAGTTGTTGCCCCGGAAGCTTCATCTGTTCAGCAACAGTGGCCCTCTGGACGTGTTCAGGGATTTCTCTCAGATAAAATAAATACTTCGACAGATCAATCTGCCCAGAGATCAGATTCTATCCTGCCTTCTTCTAAGAAGAAGGCACTGACCTTCTCATCCAGTTTCTCGCGAAGGGCTCTGTCTCCGCATCCTATTTCTGGTAGCAGAGCAAGCAGCATCCTTAAAAGTCCTGTATCTGTTGCGGCTGATACTGGAGATGCAGAAATGTTGAATAAAACACCACTGTCGCTGCCACTTAAGAGGAAGCTTGTGGATGTGAAGGATAATAATTCTGCATCAGCAACTAAGCGCCTTGCAATAACTGATCAAATGTACCAACCCTCCGCATTCCAAACTCCTGCTCCTACTCGCAAAGGTCTGTCGGTAGCGGTAGATTCTCCTACTTCATTCCATTGTGGTCGGACAAACTTCAACAATGTTTCTACTGAAAACTTGGACAATTCTCAAGGCACACCAGGAGCGTTGACCACCACGGCACTTCCTGGTGTGAATGATCAACAATCAGGAAATTTGGAGCGTATGACACTTGACTCACTGGTTGTACAATACTTGAAACATCAACACCGCCAGTGTCCTGCTCCAGTTACAACTTTGCCACCACTTTCTCTTTTGCACCCTCATGTTTGCCCTGAGCCTAGTCGCAGCCTTAGTGCACCTGCAAACATAGCTGCTCGTATGGGAAGCCGTGAGATAAGTAGGCAATTTAGTGGGATCCAGATACCTCGTAGGGATCGTCATTTTATATACAGTAGGTTCAAGCAGTGTCGGGTTTGCCGTGATGAGGCATCACTGTTGACTTGCATGACATTTCTTGGAGATGCATCTCGAGTTGCGGCTGGTAACCACACAGGTGAATTAAGGATATTTGACTGCAACACGGCAAATCTCCTAGAGACCCAAACATGCCACCAACATCTTGTTACAATGATGGAGTCGACATATTCTGGTGGAAATGAGCTGATTCTCACATCCAGCCTAAATGAGGTTAAGATCTGGGATGCCTTCTCGGTATCTGCGGGGCCTTTGCACACATTTGATGACTGCAAAGCTGCAAGGTTTAACCACTCTGGAACTTCATTTGCTGCCCTTTCTACTGATACAGCTCAACGGGAGGTTCAGTTGTATGATGTACAGACATACACTCTTGCTACACGGCTTCCTGATAGCAATTCAGGTTCAGGCCGGGGTTACGCACAACCCATTATACATTTCAGTCCTTCAGACACAATGTTGCTTTGGAATGGAGTCCTGTGGGATACAAGGCAACCAAATCCTATTCATCAGTTTGACCAGTTCACAGATTACTGTGGTGGTGGCTTCCATCCGGCTGGAAACGAGGTGTGCCCCCCCCTTCCCTCCCTCCCTTTTAAACATATTTAATCTCGTTTAATTGTCTCTTTTGGACTGTATTGTCATTCTATCCTTCTCATAGCATGTTATTGTGTTTTTACGGCATTCTAAACATATCAGTTGTCTCTCATCACTATGTTAGTAGGAGTGTAATGTGCTTTCCTTCTCCATGACCTGTTGTTTAGTTAAGCAGCATATCCAGTTAATGTCATTGTATCTCAACCTTGTACCATTTTTTTATTCAGTAACAGATTTTCTGGGATTCAACATGATTTTATCTTTCGAGCCCAAACAAAGTATTTCAGTAAACAATGCACAATAACCTTTTTGAGTAGAGTGAGGAGTGCATGGAGTAGCAAAACAACAAGAGCACCAGCATTGATTAATTGGCATTAAAAAAAATCTGTGGGCTATTAAAAATAATAGTGTATTTGTCACCTAATTTTCTTAAGTGGGGTGGTAATTTATCATAGTACAAGGTAGTATTGATGATGATGAACAATGGTCTGAAAGGATAATTTATCCACGCTGGCTTTGCTACCGAAGTTATTTGTCGCACATGCCATTATTTTAAGAGGAACTTGCTGCTAGCGTGGTCATCTCCTTATTTTGTTATTGAATATTGTACAGGTGATCTTAAATTCAGAGGTGTGGGATCTGAGGAAGTTTAAGCTTTTGAGGAGTGTCCCTTCCCTCGACCAGACAGTAATAAAGTTTAATGGCACTGGTGATGTTATCTATGCCATCCTGAGGCGTAATCTTGATGACGTGACATCATCCATCAATACTCGTAGGGTCAGGCATCCTCTTTTCCCTGCATTCCGCACGATTGATGCGGTGACTTACTCGGATATTGCAACTGTCCAAATTGACCGATGTGTACTCGACCTTGCTACCGAGCCCAATGATTCTCTTATTGGGGTGGTTGCAATGGACGATCACCAGGAGCTTTTCTCTTCTGCTCGTCTGTTTGAAGTTGGCAGGAAGCGAATAACTGATGATGATTCAGATCCAGAGGATGCTGGTGAAACTGATGATGAGGATGACGACGACAATGATGACTCTGATGATGATGTTCTCCTTGCGCCAGTGCTGGGAGGGGATACAGATTCTGAAGAGGTTAGCAGCGGCGGCGATGATGGTGATGAAGATGGTGGTGATGATGATATCCCCAGTTCGGATGACATTGAAGATGACCCAGAGTTCATTGATGATGGCGGCGACTTTGAAGGGGGAGGGGGCTTGATGGATATTTTGGGTGACGATGAAGGGGAGGACGATGAGAGTGATATGATGGAATCCTTTAGCAGTGGCGATGAGGAGGGTTGGATCATGTAGGTTTGTTTTTTGTGGTTCTGCTGCCCTGCGGAAGAACATGGAGTGTAGCCCTGTACAATTCGATATTTATGCGCTCACATTATGATTGTACATGTTTCCTTGTTGTCTAGGGGGGTAGCACGGCGGGAATGTGGAACATAATCAAGTGTTGAGGCGTTAGATGATGTAAGTAAATGTGGGGAAAGCCTGTGCTTTTCGTCGAAGAGGAGCTATATCGATTGATTAAAATTATTTATTTGCTCAGTGCTCACTGTCAGTGATGAAATTCCATTCCAGGCATCTGGACCGACTGTATTTTATTCCCTGTGTGAGTGTCGATTTCTGTCTAGGCACGGTCGAGGCCGAATGCTGACTGATACCTGTTTCCTGAAGATTCAAAGTGCGAGTTTCTTCTCTTTTCTTATGATGAGAAAGAATCGAATCAAAATAGTCGTATCACTGAAATCATGCATACTACTATTGTTGTGTCGTTGACTTGCATGTTGGTATATACTGTACTGTATAGATGAAAAATGCATCTGAATTGAAAACAGGGGGAGCGTTGCGGGGGCCTACAGGCGCGAATTCAATAATAATAACATGCACAAAGCAAAACTGCTAAGCTTAGCTTTCTTGTTCTTGGGAATTGCCAAGACAGATAAGAGAGAGAGAGAGATGTCAGATTTGGAGCCTGCTCATGTCGAAGTCCCCGCTGGCGTGCACCTGCCGCACCGTCCTGTCGTAGTCGTCTTCGTCCTCTTGCTCTGCCTCCTCCTCGTACTGGTCTTCGTCATCGTCGGAGCCAGCGTCCCAGCCGTAGCCGGAGACTGGCCTCGCCGGCTTGGGCACCGTCTGCGCCTCCTGCACGATCCTCATGATCTCCTCCACGCCCTGCGACGAGTAGGCTGCCACGGCATTGGCATTGGCGGCGGCGGCGCCATTGCTGCTGGCGCCGGCGCCGGCGTCTACCACTCCCCCTCCCCGTCTGTTGTAGTATGCTGCCTGGGCCTCCTCCTTGAGCTCCCTGGGCAGGTTCTTGAGGTACCATGGGTGGGCCTTGATCTCGCTCATGGTGATCCTCTTGTAGGGGTTCTGGACGAAGATGCGGGAGAGGAGGTGGCGGCAGTTCTGGGAGACGTGCACGTACTCGGGGATCTTGTACTGCACAGACATGATCCGCTGGAATTGCAGCAGCAGGAGGGAGATGTCAGTAAGTATTTGCACAGCAGCAGGACTGACATGCAAGCCTGAAGCCACCCAGCCAGACACCACGCACCGAGATTGTCTTTCTGAAGTTCTTTGGATCCTTTGGATCCTCGAACGGGTATGCTCCGACGAGCATGACGTAGAGCGTGACGCCGCAGGACCACACGTCGGCGTGCTTGCCGTCGTACTCTCGCCGCGACAGCACCTCGGGGGCGATGTAGGCCGGCGTGCCCACCGTTGACTTTGGCCTCGAGTGCAGCACCGACGACTTGGAGTATCCAAAGTCGCAGATCTTGAGGCGCGGCGCCGGGCTGCCGTCCAGCAGCGTGTTCTCCAGCTTGAGGTCCCGGTGGCAGATGTTCATGGCGTGGCAGAAGCTGACGCCGCACACCAGCTGCTGGAAGAAGTAGCGGGCCTCGTCCTCGTGGAACCGCCCGGCCTCGCAGATGCGCTCGAACAGCTCACCGCCGGCCGCGTACTCCATCACGATCGCCAGGTGCGTCGGCGTCAGAACCACCTCCTTGAAGCGGATGATGTTGGGGTGCCGGAGGGACCGGTGGTTGACGATCTCGCGGAAAACGTTCTCGTCGATCTGCGTTCACCATAGCTAAGCAGCAGAGAGCAGAGAGAAGAGAAGCATCAGCAAATTAAACTCAACTCACCCTGTTTCCTCGCTCTATGAACTTCATGGCGACGAGCTCCCTGGTGTCCTTGTTCCTCATGAGCTTTGCCACCCCGAAGTTGCCCGCCCCGATCTCACGAACGGGCTCGTACTTGTCCATCGGATCGGATCGGATCTTTAATTTGAGCTGCTGCCTGCCTGATTCTCCTCTCCTCTCCTCTCCTCTCCTCTGTTGCCGTTGCCGACGATGGATTCGCACGCAACGCACCTCAACCACAAGCTTATGATCGAGTTCAGGTGCTGCAGATTGCAGCTCCGGGCCGGCTTTGGAGGTAGCAACAGGGATGGGATGAGATGGGATGGGATGGTGGGAGCAACGAGACGACGAGCCTGGGCGGGCGGAGATAAACAGAGGAGACAGCGACGACAGGGAAGGGACAGGGTATGTATGTTTGTGGGTGGTGGCTTGTTTGTGGAGCAGGTACGTGCTGCTGGCTTTTCTTTTCTTTTCTTGTGTTAGGTCTCCCGGCCTCTTCCTGTCCATATATCCCATTTGCTTTGCTTTGGTTTGCTTTCTTTCTCTGTAACGTACTATGCTATCATGCTGCAGGCTCATCTGGATGGGATGGGATGGGGATCGATCATCTTGTATTTTAGTCGTAATCTACGATGACGATGACTGGTGCATCCATGATCCAGTCCAGCCGTCCAGGCGGCACGCACTTGTAGTAAGTAATAATATACCATCATGCAGAAGAAGCAGAGCAATGGCAATGCATACACCAACCGAAAAGGCCGGATAGGGACCTCACCTCACCTCTTCCTTTTATTTCTTCTCTCTGTCTATCTGTGGCTCTGCTCTATGATATCAATCCTTCGCTCTCCGTGAATATATGGGATTTGATTTCCAATTACCAAATACTAGTACTTATAGTGTTGGTTGCCTGACCTAACTATATATCTAGGAATGCTAGCCAGCAGTAGTAAAAGGGGAGGAACAAGAGAGAATGGGATTATGCATGACATGATGGCAGCAGCACTGCCCTTGCACAGCTGCTGCTGCCTCATCAGCTAGCCCACCAGCAGAGGAGAAGGCGACCATCGCTTTCAGTACATACATACACAGACTGCTTAACTGCCCCCATAGATATATTAGCTAATTAGGATAGATTCATTCACCACAAATAAGGATTCTGCATCTAAAGACACCTGAATATACACGGCAAGCATATTGTGCATATGCATGGCGATACTAGTACTGTACGTAGTACATGCGAATTGAAGCAAGTTGCAGTTGGTATATACTGCATGTATATACCATACCACAACTGTAGAATAGAATAAATGCAACAGTGGAGTGGAGTGGAACGTCACTTTCTCAACGGTTTGAAGAACAAAGATCACCGTCTGGTCTAGTTCCAGTTGTGGCCGCCCGCGCCCGGCCGGAGAGGAGAGGAGAGGAGAATAGTCACCACTCAATCTCTCATCTGATCGAGGCAAGCTACAAGAAAGGTAAACAAATTCCTTCTAACATTAACATCTACATGAGACTAGTTGCCAACAACATATACAAAGTCGCCCAAAGACAGAGAGTATTTCGTACAATATAGACGACTAGCTTCCAGCACCAGCAGTTGCAGTGCCAGTCTTAAGCTTCTCGGTTGATTAAGGCCTTGTTTAGATGCAAAATCTTTTGGAATTTTTCTACTGTAGCACTTTCGTTTGTATTTGATAATTATTGTCTAATTTCGGACTAATAACTAGGCTTAAAAGATTCGTCTCGTGATTTACAATCAAACGGTATAATTAGTTATGTTTTTTATCTACATTTACTGCTTCATACATGTGTCCGAACATTCGATGTGATAGAGAATCTTATAAAATTTCGAAATTTTAAGTGTATCTAAACATGGCCTAAGCTGCAGCTGCTATATAAGTATATACGTACAAAAGTGGGAGGACAAGACTGAGCAATATCATATGGAGATGGAGATGCAGATGCAGATGCAGACCCTGCCTTCGCCTGCAAGGCGCTTCCGCATGCGCGTACCAACGACGAGTCCGACAGCCGAGAGAAGAGTGGATGGATGGATCGATCGCCTGCCTGCCTGCCTTGCCTGGTCAGGATCATGCATCTTCTGTTCAACCGGGGACGGTGCTCTTATGTTTTCCAATATATTTTTTTCTAACAACAAACGATGATATTAACATTTTTACGGCTGGTTTGACAACACTTCAATCTAGCCCAATACATATTTGGATGGGTTTAAGTCTACGTACTCAAACAAGGCATTAGTTAGGTGTTCCTAAAAAAAGACTTAGGTGATGTTTTCGTCCATGATGACATGGCTGCGATGGTCTATGGAATTTCGCTCATAATAGCTTGGGGCTCAGAAACCTGGCGCAAGGCAGTTAGTGCAGCGTTGTCTGTTGATTTTCAGAATGTGTTTTTTTTAATTATGTAATCTTCATTTCTTTGGCGTCGCCAGCCTCGGCATTCTTGTAATTATTACTCTCTTCTTCTAATACAAAGATACGCACACTCGTGCGTATTCGCGAAAAAAAAGCTTGCCGCTGAGAAGGAATATTGCAAGGCGAGGAGTCAAGCTTGATACCCGTTGTTCTATTTGCTACAGATTAGATGAAGACTGTGGCCATTTATTTTTCAAATGCAAAGCTGTTAAACTATGTTGGAGAGA
>JAKNSH010402017.1:0-10305 GCA_027790015.1 Cymbopogon flexuosus
GAATGTTCCCCCAAGACGGACATGAAAGATTAAATGGCGGGAACAAGCTAAAACAGTCAGACAGCTAAAGAATCGCATAACGGAATGTTCCCCCAAGACGGACATGAAAGATTAAATGGCGGGAACAAGCTAAAACAGTAATGAGGAGCCACATGAGTCTCAGTTCCTGTGACGACCAAATATCCTATTACCCATGAATACCTACGGTTCCACCTGCATGATTTCGAATCAAACTACCTTCAAGCAGGCAGCAACCACACAATAACCACCACCAACTGAGCAACAGATCAGAGAAGGGGGACAGAACCAGGAATCTCACCTCCGTCCCACGGTGTATCATCCGGCCTGCAAAACCAACCACACGAGCCTCTCATCAGCACAACAAACCCGAGTAAAAACGACAAGGAATAGCTGAGAACCCGTCTCCCTCCCCGAGATCCGGAGTCTGTCCCTCAATCATCAAACCCTAGAACAGGAACGGGATTACCGGGCTCCGGGGGAGCGGGCTATAGAAACGGAACTCTGCGTGACGGATGGATGGATGAGGTACCCGAATATGACGGCGTTCCAGAGCATGATGTTGTTGTCGTGCGGCGCGCCGCTGATCCCGGCGGGCGGGTCCTGCTGCAGGCGCTTGAAGTCCCGCATCAGCCGCTTCCTCGCCGGCGTCGACATCTTCTCGTCTCGGCACGCCGCCGCCCGGCGCGGCTCAAACCCTAGCTAGGGTTTGGTCGATCTCCGGCAGAACGCTCGCTGCGTCTACGTCTCCCGTCGAGGTTGCGTCTGAAATCAGAGAAGCTTCGAGACAGAGAGAGAGGAAAAGGAAGGTGGTGAGGGGTGGGTGGTGGGTGGAATGGGTGCGCGTGAGAAAAGTTTCACGGGTGGAAAGAGTGGAGGCCGCGACGCCCACGCGGGCCGGTGGGCCCTCCCGTGCTTCGTTTCCACGCGCGGCCCAGCTCAGAGCCTCTGACGCGTGGGCCCTCAGCGTCTATGACCCCACCAGCCGACGTACCACTCGCCTCGGGAGTAGAGCGCCGGGCGCCGCACTGCCGTTGCCGTCCAGTGTCGCTGACAGGTCAGGGTGCCGGACGTGGGCCCAGGAGTCAGAGACATTCTTCGTTGCGATATTTTTACTGATGCGTGGGACCGAGGGTGGGACATGGTGCCACTGGGACCCATGACGTGGGTATCGAATCTGGTGGGGTGTGGGTGGCGCC
Source organism: Cymbopogon flexuosus (assembly GCA_027790015.1). Taxonomy (NCBI): domain Eukaryota; kingdom Viridiplantae; phylum Streptophyta; class Magnoliopsida; order Poales; family Poaceae; genus Cymbopogon; species Cymbopogon flexuosus. Next base: position 1,218 of record JAKNSH010402017.1, read on the forward strand.
GGCCTACTTGGCGGCACCCGTGGAACGATGGATGGGCAGCCGGCAGCACGTACGGGAGGTCGCCCGTGATCTTTCGCTGGCCGTTCATTCAGTTCAGGTTGAAGAAAAGCCAATAGATTTCAGCAGATTCAATAGTATTATTACGTGAGAAAGAATAAGCCAGAAATACTTACGAAAACTTACGACCCGTCTGTACCAGAATTACATGTCAACAAATACTACATCTCATCACCTCCCAAAATTAACAAATGACAATTCTGGATACTTGCGAACAGAAATACAATTCCATATACTTGCCAACAGGCCACAAAAACATTGTCACCACCACCTTACCAGCAAAATGGCTCCATCTAAGAAACCAACTCAACATAAATGCAAAATCCATGTACTTGCCAACAGACAGAACAAAATTGTCAGACACCTATGAAGCATAAATGCATAATGACTACATACAAGAATCACCTCCTAATTGATACACCTTCCAGTCTGGAGAAGAATACAACCGAATCAACAGGTTAGTAGCAGAGACGAGCTTTTTGCAGGGCTGTCAAACACATCGATTCAGTAACTGATCATGACCAGTCAACTAGTTACAAACAACATGGCATGTAAGATGTAAGGAGCATGATAAGATACATCTAGTTACAGCTCCTTTAAAATTGTTTTTCTTCACATACAGATGAATCGCCATCGTCATTTACAAAGCAAGAGCTGGCTAACCATGTCAGTTTTTGGTTGACCTCAGGTTCTTTGCCTAACCCTGCGGACACTGGAATCGCCACCGTCCGAAAGCTGCCCACAAACACTCTGGCTCTTCCCAACGCTGCTGCACTGGTCCTCACACCCTGCAACAGTTTTCAGTATCTCTGACTGGAGAGATGGGCAGTTGTCCTTGAGGTAAATGAAACCCTCAGTCCGCATTACAGCTGCAGAGACATAAGTGTATCTGGAATGGGTTATGGAGCTTTATAAACTTAATTGCACCAGGAGCTGTACAAACAAAATTGTGCAAATAAAGCAACCAAAAGGTCAATGAAACGATGGTATTTGGACTGGAGGCATAATTTTCATGTATCCAAGGGCAAACCCTGAAACTACCCAATGCTAAAACAGAAAGGTTGGCAATAACAGAATCAGTAGCCCTGATAAAAGTTTTTTTTTTAAAAAAAAAAAAGACACTTGTCCACCAACCCATACCTTCTTTGTTGTGAAACACATCATAACTATTATAATCTAGCAAACCATATTAGTCCATCTCACATCTGAACCAGCTAATGACAATATGTTGCAGTCCACAGTCTATCCAATTCAGTTAGGGTCTCGGTCGACTGCATTAGAGCATATCCAGGCTTTGATAGTGCAGGGCAGCAGTGTTTGGTTGCACACACTAGACGTTATGCAGGCTTAGAGAAGCAAAAGAAGGGTTCATGGCTGCATTGTGTAGTAGTATGAAAAAAGAGAGAACTATCTATTGGAAAAATTAATTCTATAGCATCGAAAGACCCCAAGATTGGGAAAATGCCATCAAAAGAACTCCATTACGTGATGTATCACCAAAAAACGTTAATGTTAATTCAAAATGGCATCCCATCAGTTGCCGTCCAATACCGTAACACCTCTGTCCAGGCCCACAAGCCAGTGAGACGCCTTCTTCTCCAACACTCCGTCCCACTCCCATGGCTTCTTATCTCCTCTTCGCTGCCTCATTCTTCAGCCTCCGCACCCACTAAATCCGACTACGCCACTGGCTAGTCCCACCCTATCCTCCTCTAGGGCACCGCCCTCCTCTTCCTCTGATGCATAGCTTGCACAGCTACAGTGCAATGCTCGGTTGCCCTTACGTCGGATAAGGGGGCATCTCTATGTGTCATGGCTGCAGCAGCGGCTGAGGAAGAACAAGCAATGAAAGGAGATCCTAGTTAGACTCAATGAGAGAGTAGGGAGCTTGGATTGGATCGGAGGCTGATGCCTGATGATGCAGCGCTGCTGCCAAATAAATGGAGAAGAGTGTGTTCAGGGAATAAAACAATGGAAAAGATGTAGAGAGCAGTAACGTCTAGCGTGGGAGGAGGACGAGTGTTGTAGGGAGCTGTTGTCCTATCCCTAATGCTCTGGGCTGCAATTGTGGAAGGGGGCAGCTACGTGGATGGGAGAAGATAGGAGAATGGAGAGCACCTGTTGCTAATCTAGTTTTGTGGCTTGCCACGGTCTCTTTGCTCGCTGCCCATAGTTTGTGTGCTTCGGTTTCGAGAGCACGCGAGAGTTGGGCGAGAGCTCTAGCTACCGGACTACACTCGACGCCCCAACCCATCTAGGGGTACAGCGCTATGCAAGGCAGCATCCAAAGTGCAGCCTATAAGCTCAGGCTGTTACGACAACCTAGAATAAAGCTTTATTTCTATCTTTTGCATGCATGTAATTCTAGGATAGTTGCCTTCTTTATCCCTTCATTGGGTTACTTGTACAGTTGTACTGATCTCACCAGCATTCAGCAAGGTGGCTGCCGCGGTACACATCTCGAGTCAGGCCATTATCGTTGGGCCATGCGCAACAGCAACTTGTGGCAGTTGCAAAGCGCCAACTGGCTGCGTGCAGCTAGGTGCCAACGGTGAGCTGGTGTTGATAGCATCGTTGATGCTGGGCATGGGTGCCGTGGAGGACGCGTGCGCACCATGATGATCTATAGGTTCACGAGCCTCCTAGCGAGAGCGTGCAACATGGACATCGATAGGTTCATGTTCATGGCGAGAGCGCGGTGTGGAGCTGCCACGACTAGACTGCAACGGCACCGAGGCGACGCGGACAGCCCAACAGAGATCCCCATCATCGGCACATCCAGAAGGAGGTACCCACTAACCCGCACCAGGACCTTGTCCACTCCCCAAGGTTCAGGTCGGCATCGGCGTTTCGTGGCCATGTCCTGCTCCGCCTCCACATGCTCCATCGGTCATGATGGGAGCACGGCGCGACAGATCGAGACAACGCCGAGCAGAAAGGCAGCATAGGCGAATCCGAATGTGTATGGACCGTCGAGGACGCTAGCAGAGGAGAACCACGTTGTGCCGGGGTAGAGCGGACTCACTTGCCAACACTGCAATTTAATTTGTGAAGCTTGTGCATGAAATTTATTGATTATTATTTGCACTCTTCAATTATCAAAATGTCATGTCTTTTATTTATAGGTATATTTGTGATATTTATGCTTTCCTTATTTGATAACATGTCTATTTATGCTTTTCCTATCTAGCACTACATGTTGTTGTCCTGCTGCTACATAGAAGGATATAAATGTCATTTTAGTTGTCACTTGGCACTGTTAGTGCATCAAATGGACAGCATGCCATTTATGGAAGGAAATTTCAAGTTGGTGCTAGATAAAGAATTTCAAAATTTTCAGTGCATTATACAGAAGAGTGATTTGTTTCAGTGTCAAATAGATAATTCTCAACGATGACATGGCCACCAATGGATGTCGCCCACCACAATGACCCACGCCCTTTTTGCTTTCAAGGGACTGCACCGTGTCACCACCACCGCCAAGAGGCATCCCCACCACACAATCTCACGCCCTTCTCCCTACTCTTCTCCGACATTGCCCTCTACGCGCACTTCTGGCCTGTTTCGTGATGTCTCCTAACTTGCCTAGATGGCTATAAATCAAACAATCCTTTCCTGCCTGCTCTCGACCTTCATCTTCACAACGACTGCCTCTACCACCACTGCCACTCTACGTCCTCGAGTTGGGCACACCACGCACCTCAGGCCGGCACATGCCACCATGCTGCAGGAAGCATCCTCACCTTGTGCACCTCCACCTCATCCACGAACACTAGCCCAAATGAGGCTCCGGCTCTCCTCGCTCCTCCATCTCCAGCAGACCAAACAGTGCCAAAGAGGCAGACAGGTGTGGGCGGAGGAAGATGGAGGAGACATATTTACTCTTACCACAAGGGTGGGTGGGAATGCAATCAGATACAATACAGTGCAGGCAACCAAACACCATCCCATTGCATGTTTATGCTAGCCTAGCCTAGACTGTGTATGCTCAATACAGGATAGGAGTAGTGCAAGTAACTAATCACACCCTACCTTCTATTCACAATTGAGGCTGCTAATGACGTGCAGAAAAAGTAGAAAACCCATGACCCCATGTATTGCTATCAGAAGATGCTAGCAAATAACTACATCTGCATGCTACCAACCGAATTGTTGATAGCTTAAAATCTGTCATTCAGTCAGTCTAGGTCGTTAAAAAACTACTGCAGCAATATGGCACTCAGGTGACATATAGAACTGATTATATCAATGCATAGTAAATTGTAACAATGTAGGTGGCTCAAGCAAACTGTATTTAAAATAAACATCAAAGCATCTGTAATAGTCGACTACATATTTCCACGAGAAGTAAAGCCAAAATGTTTAACTGACCAAAGTTCAAAAGAATTTTCTGTGCCCAAATAATGACCAAAAAAAACATGCAGTGCATGGCCATACACTCCTTTCGATGACAGTCCACTTTTAATATTTTTCAACTGACAAGAGTTCTTCAGAGGAAATAATGGGGCCACTTGGATGAAATAATCATGAGCAATATCTGGTATGATAAGTTTAAGTACCTGAAAGATTTTCTGCAGAAAATTTTAGGCAAACAGCTTTAAGCTCCATGGCTCGGTGCCTATCAGCCAATGCTAGCGTACTCGCAACTGAGGCCACTGTTATGCCCTTGCACAGGTAAGATTCACATAGCAATCTTAGCCTTGATAAGTGATACTTGTCGGCTGCTGCCAACAACTTAGCTGCCAGAGTATCGAAGATAGAACCATCAGAGCTTGACGCACCCAATTCATTATCATCAATAAGGGTATCTCTATAGATGAAGTGAAGCATTGCCTGCAACAAATATTCACCAAAGACTTGCTAGTCACTGTTTTACTAGAAGGATAAAAACAATACAAGAACAGCAACAGACCTTGAAAACCTTTGGCTCCATATCATCAATGGAAAACTCCTTTAGTTCATCAGTCTCATTAGCCTCACTCTTCTCTTCATCAGATTCATCACCAAAAAATTGAGATTTGAATACATGAGACCGTGCAGCCAACACCAACTTATGGGCATGAAACCTCTCCCCTCCCACATTAAGAATGACATCAACACCCTCCTGACTGTCCAACAGTGAACCAAAATCATAGCCGATGTCCGAGTCTGGAACATGGATAGAGTGTGGTCTGGAGTAATCGATAGTTGACACAACAACTCCCACAGTGCAATTTATCTTCAGACAGTCGTCTTTGAGAAAGTCTGATGCTTCAAGGGCAGTTCGCCGAAAGAATCGTTTGTAACCCCTGAAACATAGATTGATAGATGTAAATTCAATTATCTGAGTCCAGTTAGATGTCCTTACTCTATGGAATGGCATTACTATTGCAAGGGCAATGATTCCCAAAGTACAGGTTCCACATGTAAAGAAACATTAAGAAAGCTTAATTCATCTCTCAATTTAGATAATAAATGCATCAAAGAGTTTCATGCCTTTGATTAGACTGGTTCCACAAACAATATGCATCCAAAATAAATGGGCAGATTAAAAAAACTGATGTTTACATTGAATAAAATCATTCAGTGAGCCCATGTAATGAGATGGTTGTCCAACAAACATACAAACCTCAAACTGTACAAATTAACATAGAATCACTTATTCTAATAACAGGTTTGCCTACCACAAACATAACAGAAAGCAACAAAAAAAGAGTGAACAAACGAACAAAAATTATAAAATCCAGGGATCTAAAACAACAAATGTATCTAATGCCAGGTCTCTATCACATGCATACCAGCATCCCCCCATATTCAACCATAAACAAGTTAGGATTGTAAATGCTTCCAGGCAAGATTCAATACTTGATTGACTGATCTAGAAGGGCCACAAAATCAAAGAACTCAACTTATTCATACAGGAACAAGAAGAAATGTCAGTAGGCTTTAGCACAATGGCACTAAAAAGTTACAGAACCAGTTCACCATTACACATTTACACTGCAAAATTGACAAACAAACAATAGAAACAGAAAACGTACATTCAACAGCAGCATTGACATGCTGGAGTGCTGCACTAATAAAAATCAAACTGCATAAGGCAACCGGGGATATGTATCCATAAAGGACTCGATAACGCCATAAAACGTATACATAATCTAATTCCAACAATGGAAAATGGAGCTCATCGGTGCACAAGTATAGTTAACAATGAAGCATACAAAAGAATTCTTGGATGGGAACAAATTGCAACTGAAAATTCATAACCACACACATGAAAATGGATAAAGAAACACAACATAGCCACACACAACAATTAATATGACTACCTGAACACCAAGATGAAAACCACCAGATAGACCCTTAAGCATACTAAAGTAAACTCTCCAAGGAGTCATATCCACAGTTTCACACCCACAAACATCAGTAATTCAGTATGAAGTCCAACAAGATCATCAGAGTACATTTTGCAACTTAAGCACAGACAAACCAATTCAGTACCTCACAACCATTCAAATCGAAACTGACCCAAAGAGCAATGTACTATTAAAAGTAAAGAAAAACTATTAGTAGAAAATATCAACATTTCCATTTATAACAGCACTAAACCCATGCTAACGCAACAACATGAACCCTAATTGAATATTGAATTGCTATAACTCCACTATAGAACAAACCTCTGTGGATTCTAAAATGGCACAACAGGAGCACTCTTGTATTATTAAGTATAGTAGCAAACCTAAAGCAACCACACCAACCATAATTGAATAATATTAAGCTATAATTCTACAGAAGAATAAACATTTATGGATGATAAATTCCCTCAGCAGGAACAGTCCCATACTTATTATAACGAACCTAACACAACCACATAAGGAACAGGCAAAAATACATTTATGGATGATAAATTGTCTCAGCAGGAACAGTCTCATACTTATCATAAGAACCTAACACAACCAAATAAGGAACAGGCACAAATACATTTATGGATGATAAATCGTCCCGACCTAACACAAGCAAATAAGTAAGGAACAGGCAAAAATGGGGCAGGAGGATCTGCACAAAACTCACCACATGGATCCGCGGTACTTGAGGGTGTAAGGGCCGGACTCAAGGGAGCGGTCGAAGTGGGAGTGGACCTTGTGCTTGCCCTTGCCGCTCTGGTCAAGGAGGGTGAGCTCGAAGAGCGCGCGGACGTCGGTGCCGTCGGAGGCGAGGGCGATGAAGACGGAGACGTAGACGGAATTGTCCTCGGGGTTCTTCCCGTCGGGGTAGAAGTAGACCGCCCACTGGTACCCGCCCACGGTGAAGGTCTCGCTGGCGATGTGCTTGCCCACGCCCATGCCCTTGGCGAGCGAGTAGCCCTGGATCACGAACCGGTGCGACCCGTTCACCGTCTCCGTCACGGACCGCGAGCTCGTCGGGGACGCCGCCATGTCCCGCTGCGACGGGGGGGCGATGGCGCCCGTGGGGTGCTGGAGAGGATGGGGTACGAGGGGCAGTGGCACCGGCGGCGAGGCGCCGCCGGCGTCCTCGTCCATGGGAGGCGGCCGGGCGGGCTAGGGTTAGGGTTCGCGGTTGGGGAATCGGGGAAGGCGGGGAATTGGGGAATTGGGGAATTTGGCCTCTCTGTCTCGTGCGCTTGCGAGTGATGACGACGCTGGTGGGTGGTGGCCGAGGCCGGTGGATGGTGGAAGGAGAAGAGAAATTGCGCGGCACGTTTTGGTTTCCTTGTCAGTGACTGTAGCGTGTCGCCCAGTTTCCTTGCCCTTGCTTGGCAAGGCAAAACTTGCCATCGCAGGTGAGGTGAGCCAAACCCGCCCTTTGTTTGCTCACCCAACATCCAACAAGGATCAAATTCAAAGAAGAAGAAAGGATCCTTGCTCGTGCGGATAACGATGCAGCTGGGTAAAGGATCCAAATATGGTTAAAGCAACTCTAACAGTTTTACAAATAGACTTTGCATTCTTGTTTTTGCAAAAAAATCTACAAATCTCATATCCAACGGTTTGGCAAATGAGCTTTGCGTTTTTGTTAACTTGGCAAAATTCTAGGATGGATTAGCATATATGCAAACTCGCGATGGGCTTGACATTTCCATCTCAAGTGCTACTCCCACGCGCGCTCTTCCCTCCCGCGCCGCCGGGTTTCCTTTTTTGGATTTTGGTAAGTCAATTTTGCCAAACCGTTGGAGATAAACTTTTTTTTCTCCTCCCCATATTGATTTGCGAGGTGGCAAACTCTATGTTTTGTCAAACAAAAAATGCAAAACCGTTGGAGTTGAGAGGATATTTCATGACACAATCAATCATAAAATGTTATTTGTGCGCCTGGATGGTCCAGATCTAGGAATGGAAGAACAATTTGATGCTTAATCATCACAATATGCTAGAACCGTCTAGCTAATTAATCCAGAGATGTGTGTTATTGACTGAATCTGCATATAGTATAACTAATTAGGAATTTCTGGAGAACTATAACTATCCATTGTCAACCACAAGAAAATCATGTTAGGCCAATGCCATAAAATAAGAATATTGGTTATTCATGTATGCCAGGTGATTGTTTCTGGTAATAATATTGTGTCATCTCTACAGCTCGTTCAAGAAAATAAAAGTACTGCAGGAGATTGAAAAGATCTTACTCCATCTTCAACGATTAAAAAGATGCATATATCTGTTCACAACAAAAGTCAATTTCAAATACATCAGCAATTCTCGTAGCTAGCTAATTGAATTCATTCACGGTTCACCTACTCGTTGTCATATTAATTCAGTTTTTGTTTACTGGATCCTATACTACATATATATACATGTAAGAAATTCAGCAGCAGTATGTAAAATTTTTGCTCTTGCCTGCAAAAGTAATTTAACTGTTAAAAGAGAGCAAGACGTAGCAATTTTTGCTCGGGTACATGTTGAGATCTGCAAGTACGCTTACGTAAGCACGAACTGTGCAGCTTCCAGATCTGGAAGGCAGGCGCACTGATGCTCCTTTCCTCTTCCGGGCAGGCAGATCTACCTCCTGGAGGAACCGGCACCACCATGGCTGC
>JAKNSH010402170.1:0-13973 GCA_027790015.1 Cymbopogon flexuosus
ACATCGGGATGCACACACTGCTTGAAAGCATAGTGAATGCATGATAACTTATTCCAAGCTCACTATTGGCAACGTACAGCGCTGAATGAGCTACAGAAAGAAGCACATCAGAGACTCTAATTTGTTGCCTCTGAAGACACAATATCAAGTGATAATTATTGAAGACAAACTTCAAAACAAGCAAGATCAATATGTATACAATACAAACAGCTAAGAAAATAAAACCAAGGACAACAGGACAATCTCATACAGGTAATCTCATTTAAAGAGATTTAACATGTGATTTAGTCTGTTGACCTTGAAAATTACAAAGTTGTCACTGCCATAACTCTTAAATTCAATTATAGACAATCAACATTAGTGAAATTCAGTGAACGAATGCACTTACACCAGCAGATGATAAGCCAAGATCGAACAAAAACAAAATCAGATCAACTACTGTTCAGATTTAAAATAAAATGCAGCTGAAAGGAAATACTTCAATTAAACTACTATAAATACATAGTTGTGTCAGAATAAAGTGTTCTCAGCACCCTTTGTTAGGAATAAGACAGGGATAACTGTATTTTACTTAGTTATCGTCATCCACACCCTAAACAGATTCAGTCAATAAAAAAACAGATACAGGAACCTATCAGGTGCGAAATATCATGGTACACCACACAATCGAACAGACCAGGCGCTTCCACTTTAAAAGTATTACAAAACTTACCACAATCACGTGGAAGATTCAGCTCAGCATGTGAGGGAATTTATGTGGCCTTTCCAGGATTGGATTGGCACAATGAACAGCACCAATCAGGATATAACCACACAACTATCTAGAATAGCATTTCGCATCAAAGCCATTATACCAAGAGGAACAGACTCATCCTCCAGAATTGGTAATGGACGCATTTAATGAAAAAAAAGAAAAAAAATCTACATCTAAAATGACAGATATTGCACATGTTAGATTTGAGTTCAGACAGCCAAGGGTTTGGTCTTCAACTACCACAAGTAGTATCAGAAACTCTAGTCCAAAACACAATTGCTCATCACCACTCAAAATCTAACTTCACAGAGCAGGAACAAGAACACATAATAATAATAAAGGTTTAGAACTGGTACTTAACACCTCAGGGTTTCTAGGCATCATTATGCTGAACAGAATGCATCACTATGTTGAAAGCAAAAAGGCAAAATATGTGGTTTAAACCCACAGAAGTAAACAATCTTTTTTATATGGACACAGAAGTAAACAATTTTGTGCTGTTATTTAACTCCCAACTCACAGTGCAGAGCCGAAGCTGATGACAACACACACTCTCCGAGTTTTTCAGCCTCAACACAAATCAGATAGCACTGGTGCAAGGATAGTTAAACTCGGTACAGATTTACAAAGTTTATTAGAGAAATAAACTAACATGCATAAACTACAAACAATTGGATGCATGTGTTATCAGTGGCCAATGGGATGTAAGGTTTGGACTAATAAAGCAATGCATGATCCTAAGTATGGGATTCTCAGAACATGACACCAATCAAGGCTCAGATATTAATCAGCTTTATCTTTCATGAGTTATCAGAAGCAGAACTGGCGTGTAAGCTGAATGGTTGTATCATCACTGCCTAACAAGTGACACGTACGAGATGAGCTGATGCAGAAAACAAGAGACAATTGAATGATTACTAGATGGCTCATATTAAGAAATTCAACCATTATTTTTCCCTTTGCTTCACGGGTTAGATCAGAAGCGCGGGTAATGTCAAATCATCGCCATCAATCAATCACTCAAACTAAACAGCAAGCCAAACAAAATAAGAAATGATCTACTACGATTATCTGTATCCATTGCTTTGACACAGACCAATCACAAGATTCGTCAGGGCCTGCAACACTGAATGGCATAGTGGATCTAGCACAGGCATTGGGGCTTCCTCCTTCAAGAAGTAAATCCGACAAGCCCGGGGTTAGCACCGTGCAGAAACCGACTTCCTAGATCTTCACACAAATTGCGAGCGAGACTTTAAAATAAAACAAACATAATAGTTGAATCAGTGGGAGACAAAACTGTAGTCAAGCAACAATCATATTGCCTACTGGAGTCATGGCAACTGAAACGATTTCTTGACGCGTCCATCTATCCCCTCCTTGCGCGGGCGGCGCAGCACGGAAGATTTCGTGCCCCCGCCGTTATGAACAAGGGAGGAAAACACTACGGTACAAATCAAAACGATGCAAAACTAATCCACCAGCAAAGACATTACGAATAAAAAGGGAGAAGCGAATTGCAGCGCCGACGACAATCGAAATCTTAGACTATGATGATGCGCAGGCACCAGGACAACAAACCAAAAGCTTAAGCTAGGCGGCGGCGGCGGCGGCGGCGGGGGATGGATGCTGAAACTGAAACCCTAGGTAGGTAAGAGGAGCACGGGTTGGCTGTTTTATAGCCTCCGTAGAGGCGAATGGGTCTAGTCTAGGGCAAACGTCGAGCCGAGTTCGACACGAGCCGAGCCGACCTAGAAACGGCAGGTCGCCAAGGCTTGAGCTTCCCTTCGGCTTGCTGGGTTCGAAAACTCCGATGGGCCGCCTACCGGCCCATCAAGCCTTCCCAGTTTTCCTCCCATTTCCCTTGGTGGCAATCGTCGTCTTCGGTTCACCTTCACCCTCGCCGCCGCCGTCGGTCTCGACTGTAGCAAGCGACCGGGGGTTTGCCGCCGTCCGCCGCGTTCAGGATGCGGGAGGGGATGAGGGAGAGGGACAGAGGCGGGAGCCCGGACGCGTCGGGCCCTCTTCCCTTCCGCGGGCCAGCGTACAAGACGAAGCTGTGCGCGCTGTGGAGGGGCAGGGGCGGCTGCCCGCGCCCCAACTGCGGGTTCGCCCACGGCGAGGCTGAGCTCCGGAGGCCGCCTCCCCGCGCCTCCTTCCAGCCTCGCCCTCGACCTGGTGGTATGCTCCACGCGCACCTCCCCTCCCTCCTTCTCTCATTCTCGATCCGCGCTTAGTTTGTCGTGTTAGGGCTTTGCTATTGTCTGTTTCTGGGTTTTGCTTTTGCCGTACACAAAATGTTGTCGATTCTTTGTCAATCTGTCGGATTAGGTTGTTTGGATGTGGATTGTTTCAGTCCGAGCAAGAGGCACTAGTGTGCTCTTCTTCAGAGAGATGCATCTTCTGCCTGTTTTTTGATTGAGTTGTTGGGATGATTGGTTGATGACTGGAGGCAAAGGCGAATCTTTTAATGCTAGTGGTGCAGCAAACACTAACAGATAACAATGTGAGCTGAATCATATGGTCTCAGGAGAAGATCTAGCAAACAGGGAAGATATTTGCAACTGCAAGACTTATATAATTATAAGGTATAATTTAACAACTCGCAAGTGCATCCTTGGAGGATGTACAAATGGGAGTGTAAATGTTGCTTTATAGTTTTCACTCCTGGTTGAGAAGACTCTACAATGCAATTGCATAACAGTATGATGGTTTGGCAACTTAATCTTTTTTACTTTTTCTCAGTTTGTGTTATATCTTCTCATCTTATGGTGCATATAGCCATATACACTGATTCCTGTATAGTTGTACTTGAATTAAGTGCTTGCTGTTGCAGAACACGTAATCATCAACAAGCCTGATTTCATTGCAGATAATCTTGGCATTGCTTGTTGTTATTTTGATTTTACAATAGATGTTTCATGGGCAGATTTGTTGAGATTGACTGCTTCCAGAGGATGACACATCCTATTTCCATCCTGGCCTTCTTTTCAGTTGGCAGTTGGTCATTTCTGATCACTTGAATGGTTAACCTGCCTCAGAAGAACTTAATATAGAAGATACCATTCATTTATCTTGTCGATGAGATTCATGCTATGGTCAGTGAGCTTTAACAATGCTGTTAGAAGCTTTTTCAACTAACTGAAACATGCCCTTTGAATATAGTGCATCAAGCTACATCCGTGGCATGATTGCTAGTTGCCCTTCAAGTATCATCTTGGAAGAAGAGTTTTGGCAGTCATATGGATAAAATCTGATCAAATGAAATTAAATTTATCTGGTGCTATTGGAGTTTTGGAAGATTTTACATCATGATGATTGGAGCAAGATAGCTAATTATAATTGATATTGGTGATTCCATCCAAATGTACTTCAGGTGATTGGTATTACAAGTACTGGATCTATTCTAAGTGGTGAATCATGATGTATAATCATGTATTGGCATCTACTCTTTCATTAGTTGCATTGGCTCATCTGTGTTTATGGCCTATGGTGTATTGATATTGTGGACTAAGATCCTTATTGTGGACTAAGATCCTTATTGTGGACCCTCTAATTCTTGTAGCTAATTGAATAACCATATGGCTCAAGGTTGTGGTAAGCTTAATGGGTCTGTGTTGCCTTGTATCTATGCAGCTCCATCTAACTTTTGTCCTTTGATGGCATAATGTTTTTTCGGTAAATCTTCCACCTTCCTGGTTCGCAGGGAGAAGGGATTACAGAGATCATGAGTTTAGACTCAGGCCTGACAGAAGACAATCACCGAGGTATTCCCCCGAAAGAGATATCAGGCGTCATTCGTTTCGTGATAAGAGACCAAGTTCTGAAGATAGGGGTAAACACTTTTTTCTGTGCACACTTGTGCCAACAAAAATTACTTGCCATTGTCCATTCTATCCTCTAACTACTCCCTGAAATTTGATTTGCAGGATCAAGTCGTTCAAGATCACCTATTAGGAAGAGGTATGTAGGAACGAATATTAGGGATTCATTTCAGAATGTGGCCACTGTTCAGTTTGTCATGCATTCAGTTAACTCTGTATGTATACTTAAATTTGTTTATTTCATCGGGCTAGTCTATCTTCATGTGACATCATGACTTAATCCCTGCTGCTTTATTGGTTTCCTTTAATTTTTAATCTTTTTGAGCTGCAATGTTAAGTTTGTGGTTTATGAGACCCTTTATTATTCTATTGTTCAACCACAATCTACCACTAATTATCATCCATTTATAACTTTGGGGTGGGGGTGTAGGATCTTCAGTGTTGGTTTAACCAAGGAGAGTTTTGTCTTATATTAGACATGTGACCTGTACATGCTAGTTTTTGAAACTTTTTATGGTTTCCGAAATTGCCTATCTTTATGATTGTATTATATGACTGTTCAGTGAGAGAAAACGTAGCAAAAGTCCAGATGGTGGAAAAACCGATTCATCCATAAGTTTTAGAAGTTCTGATAACGAAGACAGGGGAAAAGATGAGAGGCACTTAAGCAGTGATGAGAAAAATGGTCGTGAAGAACAAGTATGTTTGAACTATGCAATCCATCTCATTGTCATGATAACATACAAGTGAATCTATAATCTATCCCCATATTGCTAGTCCTTTTTATATATTTACATGTGCCCTGCAGCTGAAACAAATGCATCTGGACATGGAGGCATTGCGTGAAGATAAATCAAAGCTGGAGGTCAGTTATGATTTTTCAGGAAATGCCTTACTCATTGGTTATTTATCACCTCGAGTTGTTAATATATCTGAAGGAATTGAAATGATAATGCATGGATTCCATCAGTAAATTTTATTTTTCAGTTGACCTCGGTTGTGATTTTTTTAGTTACTATATGATTTGACTTGTTTCCTCCTTTTTGTTATTTTTCTGCCTTAACTGTATTATTGTGATGAAACTTTATTGTTGTGGAATTTCTCATCTATGTTACAAGACATTTAAATTAACCTGTTAAGACGAAGTAGAACTTTTGTGGATGAGGACTAAGCAACAGCCTTGATCATCAAATTAGCATAATCAATGTTGGCTGTATATATAGATATTACAATTTTTGACTGGTTCACTGTCACAGGTGATATTGGAGAAGAAGACTGATGAAGAGCGCAAACTTTGTGGCAGAGTAGAAGATCTTGAATTGCAACTGAACAAAGAGAAAGAAGATTGCCAGAGGTCTTATATTTCTACAATATACTTCTGTTCATATCAGTTGATGTGTTCTTCAGCATAAGAGAAGATCACCAAGTATTTGTTTTCCCACCTAATGCCTTCTTTTCAATTTAGGATGACCTCCAAAACCAAAAAGCTAATCAAAGCACATGGACGTTATGTTAAAGCACAGGAGGATTTAAAGAGGCAGGTTTCTTTTCCCCATATTTAAATGTACCTGAACTTGTGTATGGACTGAAATAAAACATAATAGCACTCCTAGTTTTAGTCCTTACATGATTGTCGCATAGCTGTTAATCATTTTGAGGTTTGCAGGTCCCAGGCTCGCTTTGAGAGGCTAGCAGATTTGCTTGCTTCAGATATTTTGAAGCCTTATACCAAGGAGCAGGGTTCCATCGGGATTACTGCCAATGAAGGTACATATAATGCTAATGAAATGAGCCCAAGTGACCAAAGACAAAACCATGTTCCAGCATCGAGAAAAAGACCTACTTCCCTCCCAACAAGTGAAGAAACAAAAACTGGTAAACCTACATGAAATCTTTGTAGTTATAAATTTTGTCCATATTGATCAAGTATGTCAAGATAGTTATTACGGTATTACCTATTCTCCACTTTCGCCTCTTACTGGTTGATGCTTAACATATCTCCTGTTCTCACACATGGCATCATTATCTTGAATATGCGCACATTTTACCACATTTTTTTCATGTGCAAACTGTTCTTTTCAGGAAAGAGACAGAGAGAGAATGACGATGATATCATCCCAACATCAGAGAACTATAGACCTGAAGATGCTCTAGAACATGTCCAAGATAGCAAGGGAACTGATCTACCAGAATCATTTACAGTGAAGAAGTTAAGGGAGGGTGACTACGTTGATGTAGGAAACATTGTCTCTTCAAGCAATATTTTTGCGGATAGGGTGAGATGTCTTTCTTGCATTAACTCATTTAGCAAAATTATTTATAATCATTTACTAAGTATGTCATGATTTGTTGCCTCATAATGTTATTATTAGATGTTCTCTTTAATGCTCTTTGTTATCCTGCAGCTATTGTAGTTCTGCAAATTCCATGGAAATTTCTGTAGTGTATCATAGAATTTAGGAGAGGTTTCAGAATATGGTTCTCAATACACATGCCTCACTAAGATATAATACTCAATTCTTGCGACTTACGAAATTTGACACCAGAGACACCCAATCTTTATTTCAGGTGTTTGTACCCCCCATTTTCTCTGTTTCCCTTCTTTTCCTTTTGGGAGTCTTACTGAATGATTCGATAACTGTGGACGAACAGATTTCTGTTTATGTACAAAATAACGTGGACATAGGACTAAATCTTCATGTAGCATATAGGTGGCGCCGGTAATGATTATAGTGATCGACATTTCAATTGTTCAATAACTTTATTTATCTACTAGCAACAAACGTGCCCGTGCGTTGCAACAGAACGTACAACATGTTTCTCTTTGATGATTTAGATTTGAAGATATGTTGCCCCCATGTTACCAAGTAGTATCCAGCAACTGGGTTATGATACCATTAATTGTCTTTGTTATTATCTATTATGTATTAATTTTAGCATGTCCTTCTTGGTCAAGCACTCATTGCATAGGCATCTTATTATTTACAATAATTATGTCATGAGGCAAATCTGAGTCATGTACTGTAATAGTACTTTTCACCTTAATCATTTTCAAGAAGTTTGCATTGTTTTTCCAGGGTCTGATGGATTCTTGTGGTATTTCGAGTCATCTACATATATCTTCCTAACATATAATTTATCTTTTAAAACATTTTAGTGTATCATTGAAGTTTGCCTGACTTGAAAATGTATTTTGATTTTCTCCATTGCTCTGAAGTTTTGTTAGTACCACTTTCTGTTTCGGATACTAACCGTTCATTTATCATTTTTTGTAAGACATTTGAATATGTTTTGAAATTATCTTTTGTGTGCAGTTCTTGAAACAAACTTTTGACACTGTGCCTTCTGTTTTTCATTCAGTACAAAGGTGATGATGAGGAAGTTGATGTTGATTAGTGAGCGGATGCCGTTGGTGGTTGATAATGATTTAAGCTGTTGGAAGCAATTGCAACAGACGACATCAACCGGCTTCTAAACTACCTGTATGCCTTTTGCATCGGGTGATTGGGACTGGTATATTTGGTAGCTATTTATGTGTTTAGACTGAGTTGTGGCGCTGTCAAACATATGTATGAGTACATTATTTTTCGTTTTAGTGTTTCTGGATGCTCCAAGAGGATACTAATCTGTACTCGCTTTATGTATTATTCTTAGTCAGTTTGAGTAGACTTTTGGATTGCTTGTGTTATTCCGCCTGAGCCTCAGGTTACAAACCATGAATCCATGATTCGTCTGCCTATCATGAAATGCATGCGTGATCTTGAAACTTACCAAATGTCTTCTAAGTCTGAATTCTGATACTAGAGGTTCATAAAGCTGTGGACTTATGTTCAAAATGCATTACAAGTTTGACTTATCAACATGGAATACATGTCATGTACTTATGTTAGCAACCTTAGCGCGTTTTGAGCATGGAATCTCCACATTGCCATGACAAGCTAGCTATGATATGCTGTGTCTTAGGGAATCAACGGTATGAATAATCATGGTTTTTAAGACGTCGCGCGGTGTTCCGATAATAAAAAAAAAACCTGGGTGACTTTGTCATCAAGACAAGATCAGCTAAACGAGTAAACTGGATCTCTGCCTGCTAATGGGGTTGAACCTGCCCCTACCCATATCTCAAGAGCCCTACCTATCACCCGCCTTGACCCACCTTGTCGGCCCAACGTCCCAACCCGTAGTCATGATAGAAGCTGATCTGCAACGTACGTGCCGATCTGCGACCACGGCACCCCAACCTGTCCTTGTCATCAACCAAATTCGTCATGATTCGTTTCACAGTGTCACTCGTTTTCACTCATCCAAATAGTACTCCCAACTCGCCATGATTCGTTTCACAGTGTCACTCGTTTCCACCCATCCAATAGTACTTATATTAAAACCCACCCAAAAAACAAGTCGAGCCCTGTCCCTTTAGCAGGAGTTTATATAAATAATAAACAAGAAGATAATAAACTGCCTTAATAAAAGTTAAAACCACTCCAAACCAGATCTGCAATTGATTGGTGGGCCTAATGTATCACGAAAAGTCGAAAACGAATCGCCATCCTACGACATGATGGGCCGAATTACGAGTCTGGATCGGGTCCGTCTGGTCCAGCGGCCTTTAGCCCAGGCCAGCGTCTCGACTCTCTCAGCCTCTTCTCCTCTCCACCCGTCCCGTCTCCGCCGCCGCCGCCGTCGCCGGCTCTCGGAGCCCTACCCATCTCCTCGCCGGAGCCCCTCATGGACCGGCAACCCCAGGACTACGCGGCCGCGGCCATGGCGTACGCGCAGGGGCAGCAGCAACCACCTCCGCCGCAGTACGGCGGGTACCACCCGCCTCAGTACCCGCCGCACCCTTACGGCGCGCCGCTCCCGCAGTACCCGCCGGGGCCCTACGCGCGCCCCATGCCGCCGGCCTACTCGCACCTGCAGCCACCTCCCCCGTACGCGCCGCCGCCGCACGTCCTGTCCACGCCCTCCCCGCCGCCGCACCACCCGTACATGCACCCGCCGCCGCCGTTCGAGTCCGCCCCGCCGCCGCCGGCCGATCCGGAGCTTCAGAAGCGCATCGACAAGCTTGTCGAGTACATCGCCAAGAACGGGCTGGATTTCGAGGCCGTGATCCGCGACAAGCAGCATGACAACCCGCAGTACGCCTTCGTCTTCGGCGGGGAAGGTCACGCCTACTACAGGTACATGCTCTCGCTCTTGCCGCGTCCGCCGGTGCCGGCGCCCTACCCGGCAGGCTCGATGCATATGATGCCGCCTATGGGCCCTATGATGAGGGGGCCGCCGATTCACCAGCCTGGGTACCCGCCATTCTATGACCAGCACCAGCAGTTTGCTGCTGCTCACGGCCATGGGGACTATGAAGCTGTGGCACAGCCATTCAAGGGACTGTCCGGGCCGCTCCCTGCTGATGTTGCTGCTGAGCTGCAAGACGTGTTTAACAATCTTAATGGCACTAAGGAATCAATAAAGGGGGCAAAGTCATGGTTTATGCAAAGATTGCCATTTGCGCCGGCTCTGGCTGAAGCTCTTAAGGAGAGAGTATTTGTTTTGGATGATTCGGAGCGGCAGCTGCACATAATTTTCCTGGTGAACGATATTCTTTTTGAAAGGTATGGCTCGATTAGTTTCCTGTTTTTATTAAAGTAGAACTGCTTGTGTTATGCCTTTTGTTTTTTAACTGTAGTTCTTCCGTTGAGAAATTGCCCATTATGTTCCTTTTGATGAATATATTGTTTCAGTATATATTGTTGACTGAGATACTAGGGCATGAAGTGTTATCTAATCACATATATTGTTTTCATAACTCATTGCTGTATGTAGCAGCTTGTAGAGTACTAGAGTGACTAATTCATATTTCCAGCATCCATACTATTTATTTCTTCGTAAGTACTCACCAAATTGGGAGTAGTTGATGCAATCTTAGTTTACCCTAATTCATTTCAAACACTACTAATAAACTTTGCTAAGGCTAACATTTTAACATTGGAAGATAATTACTTCTAGGCAAATAGAAGGCTTTAAAAAAACCTGTCTTTTGACAGATTATAAAATCGATGAACTGAGAAAAATGCCCAGGTGCTTTGTTTCATAATGATAAGAGAGGTCATATATCTAGTAAATAGAAGGTCATATAAAATCGATAAACCAATGAAAGTGGTAACCAGTTTGTTACCATTTTTTTGGTCCATTAGAAACTGCAGTATTATAAACATAGCTAGTAGCACACTGGTGAAGCTGTGATGTGCTTTTCTAAACGATATTCTGTTGTACAAAATGCATACATCCTTTTGTTCGGAGAGAAAAGGCCCCCCATAGTCATATGCCGATGGACATGGGGGGCTGAAAATAGCTAGAACTATCTTCCCCAGCAGAACCGCTAAAATGTATTGAGACATCTTCATCTTACACAATACATAATTATGTGTGAGAGCGACTAAAAAAGCCATATCCGAGAGGGACCCCACCAAAATCACGGCGTTGCAATGGTATGCCCTAGCCAGCTTAACCAGCCTACATACAAATGCATCACACCTTTGTTGCTTTGCATGAACTGTTTCTTTAACAGGGCAAGAGTACTATACTAGGAGTCTATTCCTTGAGTTTCTGTCATTATGCGTTGTGCCATATTAGCAGTCTATTCCTTCCTTATGTGCGTGACAGCATTTCCGTGTAGTCAACCATGTAACTATGTAAGGCCATACTCAACTTATTGCTTGTGTGCTATCTTTGTTAATGATGGACACAAAGGCAGTCCTATCCAGGCACGGGAAAGACGTAGGAGCGAGATAGGATGGGAACTATTGAAGGAGGTTTCTAGAAGTGACGAAAATTTGCATATTTGATGTTATGGAGAGATATAACAATGTATGCATGTTTTTTGTGCTGCATAGCTTAGGACTTACTTGCTTGCAGTCAGGTTTACACACATGTGTACCTATATTACTCACCCCACTGCTCTTCCTATAAAAATATTTATTACGTATCCGGAAGGTAGCTACTGCGACCTGCATATTCAGAAGGCTTACACATACGTGTACATTTCTTTCCTTCTCTTACCAATTTCTTCCATTCAGTGAAAGCCAGACAAATCTAGCTTCTGACTTATAAGAATTTCAAAGTGCACGTGACCTGTAAATTTGTATTTATTTTAATGCATCACTCATTTCTCAATGTATTTGACATGCTACAGCTTACAAAGACGAACTAATATTCGGGACCTTGACAATGAGGCTATTGCTTTCAAATCTGTACTGGGTCCCATGCTTGCAAGGGTTTACAGTAATTCACAAAGTAAAGATGACAACCAGACTCGCGTTGAGAAAATCCTGCAGTTTTGGGGTTCAAAGGAAGTTTATGACCAGGAAACCATCGCTAGTTTTGAAAGAGAGATGAAAGGTGGCTTGGTTTATCCTTTGGTGCCACGACATGTTTCACCAGATCCCTCAACCTTTTCAGGTATCTCCTTTCTCTGCTTCCTTTACTACTTCTATTTCCCATTCTGCTAGGTACACCAATCTTTTTTTTTTTTGTTAATCTGATGATGAACCTAGCTCTGAAACAAGGGCGCTAATTATATTCTTTGAGTACTTAACCTGTGAGTTTCCATCTGATTACCATTTTTCTTCATTTGATTCATCAACTCACATAGCTCTGGACTACACTAGCTGCTATATGTTGTAGCCACTATTTAGAATGATTCATAACTTCCTAAAGTTCATTCTTGGAAACCTATTTGGCACATCAAACAATTAGATACCTTTATTCTCTGGTTGGTTACTTGTGTTTCTCAGTTAAATCATTCTATCGTTTGACTCGCTGGTGTTACATTGTCTATTTGGAATAGCTTTTTAAAATGTAATGCATGGACATTTTGTTTTTTGGTAGTTAACCTAAAAGCTGCTACATGTTTTTGCAGGATCAGCGCCACTGCTCTCGAAATGGTCTTCGGAACCTCCAGAGAAGGATAAAGCAATCCATCCTGTTGCTGGTGCAACCCAATCTGTTCCCTCTGCGCAGTTTCCTGCAAACCAACTTCCAGCTGGTGTTTATCCTCCTGTAGGTCAAACTACTTTTGCAGGATCTTTGCCAGTGCAACAATCTTTAATTCCCTCTGTTGCTTCTCAAAGCACTGCTGCTACAAATGATTCGAATCCACCTCCTTATCCACTATTCCCCCCTGGCCTCATTCCTGGAATGGTTCGGAAGATGCAAATAGGGAGTGGAGTGCCATACTCTCCCTTAAGCCCGCTTGACATCCCCACAACCATCCCTCCATCGACTGTCCCAGAATCTGAGATCCTTGAGCGTGTGTCGAAGTTCTTCAGCGATATTGGGGAGGTAAACCCATCAGAAGGTCCAATGAGACAAAGCGAGCCCGACGACTATGATGACTATGAGAGGGAACTTCCTGCTCGAAAGGGAGGTGCTTGCATTCCTCCCCCACCGAATCTGCTTGTAAACCCTGAGACAGGCATGCGTGCTGATGGTAGTGTTGACAGTAAACCAGGGTCCAGCGGTCGGTTGGGTCTCGGAGCTTCTGCCGATCCAAATGAAGTGAGCCAGTATGATGATGTATATTCTTCTTATCGTAAGCAAAGGAGCACAACATATCATTCTTCCATCACTGCTCGATCATCAACTGCAAGGTGAGGGCGGCAGAGATGTTTCGAGCACCTCTTTTCTCAACATTTCAAGGTGATGCACTGATGCTGTTTGCTGTATGGTTACATGAGATGAGAAAATTGTAAGAACTGTCCTGTCTTTATTGTAAGATGCAACTTTGTATGGCAAATGTGACCTACAGCTTCTTAAATCCAAATGTAGTTGGCCCAGTTGCAAATTATTCATGTTCCAGAGATGTATTGTTTACCTGTTCTACCTTGATTTACTTCAAAAAGTAAAGAGAATTGAAAACTCTGAAGAATGGAATCGATTCTTTTTGGAAAATGTTTTTTTTTCTGTGCCTACATTTCTTGTTGATTTCTGCTTGGCAGTCAATGGAAAATGACAGTTCGTCCATCACTTCCATTTTTATTTTCATCACTCCAAACATAGCCAACGGGGTTGAGGATGGGGAAAGGAGAGGTGTGGACATGTGACACCGTATGATGGGATGCGAGCAAAGGCATCAGGAGAAATCAAATGTACAGGGTGGTTAGACGAAATAGTGATTGGCTATCAGAATTTCTTTGAAATTGTTTGGCTGCAACGTTTTAAAAAAGAGATCATATAGCTGGTAGCCATTTCTGTTTCAGATTCTACTTTGTAACCACACTAGGAGTGAGCGTTTGGTGTGCTCCATGAATACAAGTAGCTCTGTCAAAGAGAATACAACTTTTCGTTAAAATGTCTAGACTTGTTTGTGGTACTTTCTAAAATGGCGACGGTGAGGCTCT
>JAKNSH010402525.1:0-11090 GCA_027790015.1 Cymbopogon flexuosus
CTGCTCTTCTGTCGCTGACACGGAATGCTCTTTGCTGTATGTATGTACTCCTGCATCAACTAATGCGACCTGCAATTCGGCATCAGCTTAGATTTGGTAATCATAGACATCCACTATGAGGTGTCCACATCCTGGGGACACATGCGACGATACGACGCAAATTGAAGGAAGCTGTGGCGCCGGCGCAAAGAATTTAGTCCATTGAGCTGAGCCTAGTGATAGGCCGTGTGGTTGGACCATCCCATTCCACAGCACCAAGTTTCCACTCAGTCCACTTCATCGGGCACGGCCTAGGACCGAGACAATTTCCGTTTGGCCCAAGATAGGTGCAGTGTAGTACTACTAAAAAAACATGTAAATCATTCCTATCCAGCCATCCTAGGCTCCTAGCGGCAAAGTTGGCCTTACTAGACGAGTGAGTTTATTTGCTCAAAAAAAGATGAGTGGATTTAGTGTATATACTTCCTCGTAATTAATTTTAGAATCACCTATTTTATCCAACACTGCATAAAAGGTACGAATAACATATATGCCAGCAAATAAATAATATTATGAAAATGTATTTCATGATATAACTAATAATATTAATTTTGTTTTCTTAAATTTAAAATAGCTTCACTGTGGACAGTTCTAAAAATTAATTTAATTTCAGAAATTTATCAAAGTCAGGCTTTTCCCGTATTGTCTTATGGAAAAACACTTTAGCTACATAGGAAAAAAAAGTTTTAATGAGTGGTGCGACATAGCTTCATACCGATGAAACGACAACCCAACCGATGTGGTAGTCTTCTTAGTCTATTGAAATTGTCTTGATGGCGGACTCCTACCAGAAAATTGAAATTCTACACCGTCGATGGACCTACAACAAGAAGTCTTGTTTTCGTATGACAAATATCATTGTCTTATTTTGTTGATTTTAGCAAGCATCATCAATTGTGGTTGGCCAGCAAGCCATGAAAGAAAAAACCTCGGCATTAGAAGATCATTCCTTGTTCTTCATCTTGGCACAATCTCTTTGGATATATTTTTCTGTCATTTGTTTTAGAGGAAAAAGTTATCGAAACTATATATATGCTAAAATTCATATGAAAATACCAATTGGTTCAATGTCATTGACGATAAAACAAGAGTTTGTTACTTCTCTTTTTTGATAAGATTAGATTACACATGCTAAATCAGGACATGTCAATAGAAAAAGGTCAGTGCCATGTAGAACAACTAGCCTACAACCCATGGTTTGCTAAGTAGTTCATATTTGAGATTAGTAAAATCCTTGTGTTCCAAACAAAACCAAACCTCTCAAGAGATAAGTGGGCCATGTACCACCACATGGTCAAAACTTATTTCAATTTTGCACTTTTTATCATTAGGAGTTTTAACAAGATGATCTCTCTCTCTCTCTCTCTCTCTCTCTCTCATTGGGTGTCTCGTTGCATTGATTTATTTAGTTATGAGAAACTTCAATTAAATCAGTATCCAATTTGGTTTCGGTTGCATTCTATTTAGCTTCATAGCATATGTTATGTCATATCATCATATAACCCAAGAGAAACAAAATCTCACCAACAAATTAGAACCTAGGAGCATCTAAAATATAAAAACCGTACAAATATGGGGGGACAAGTAATCAACTCTACAATCATAGTTTCTACTGATTAAATGCATGTAATTAAAACTCTTGTATGTGACCCAAGAGAGTAGTGCTAGCTTTTTTAAATATCCATTCAGTTTTCCATAGATATAGGACTTATACCTGGATACAGTAATAAAGTTACATCAAATGTTTTGTGAACAAAATAAATACGAACATGCATAAATATACACACGAGGTAAAAAGCAGAACAGAACACAGACTGTCGAAACACAAGCAGACATATATATGCTACATCCGTTCTCTGTATATCAGATCGCCGTTCCAGTAACTGTTATGAAACCCAACAGTAGTGCATACGCATGCAGCCAAACTCTCGTGCAGATTAGACTGAGATCGTCTATTATTTCTCATGCTCCTCTCCGAACAGAAACCCAAGCGAGGACGCCCCTCCTGGTGCACAGCTCACCCTCGTCGAAGGTCGGTCCTAAAACACAAGGACATAACAATAAGGAGCGATTATCTAAACTCTCCAATCTACCTACGTCATACGCGTTCAATCATCCCAACATGCAGCTGCAGACATTTATAAATTTTATGAAAAAAATAAACGGAAGTCGTATAATTACTCACAGTGATGAGAAGCCCGGAGTTGTTGTAGCTTAACTGGCTGGTATGGTAGATGTTGCAAGGAGGTTTGTGAGACGAGAGTATTGGGTTGGAGACCTCTCTCTTGGGAGGAGGATGCGGTGGCTCTTGAACGGCTTCGGCTCCGATCGCCTTGTTGTCATCCTTGATGACACTGCTGCTGTTAGTATCTGGAGACTTCTTGGTTTCCAGGTTGGATTTAGCCGTCCTGTGAGTGCGACACAGAATGGTTTCCTCCGGCTCGAAGAGGTAGCTGAGAGAGCTCCGGCCACCACCGCTGCTCCCTCCCCTGCTCATCTTCTTCCTCCTATCCTCTTTCCACTTTCCGTCAGTCTGTGGCTTGCAGCAGGTGGCGCTGAGATGAGCTTGTGTTGTGTGCCAAGTTGGGGTAGGAGCTTCATCAGGTACTCTACTTATTATGGAGCTTGATAGTGAGCGTGGAGCACACTGGACACATCACACGATCGGCAATATCGATGGGTCAACAACCACATGAGCTGAGGCCAAAGGATGTGTGCAAAAAGGCATGAGTTCCTTTTCTTTTTTCTCTTGTTGATGAATTGACGCCCAATCTTCCTATGTGTTCTCGAAAAAAAGTTAATTCTGATAGCTCAAGGCTCATCTTGCTAGTATGTCCGAAATCATTGTGATCAGAGTCCTCCTTGTTTGCTGTAATTGGTGCAGGATTTTTTTTTTTTTGGATCTATTGTATCCAGGAGTAAAAAGCATTTTGATTTACCATACTTGATCCCATAGACGTCAGATTAGGGGGTGCGAATTACTGCTCCTAGAGTCTCCATCGACCATCTTTGGTTTATTATTATTAGTGCTACGAACCAAATATAGGAAAACTAGTACTCTCATGTCCCCAAACAAATCAGCTTCTAAAAAGGCCCTCAGTATTTTTGAGGCTATTAATGATTATCATCATTAGATGCATCATATATTCATAATATGGCATAT
Organism: Cymbopogon flexuosus; assembly: GCA_027790015.1. NCBI lineage: Eukaryota > Viridiplantae > Streptophyta > Magnoliopsida > Poales > Poaceae > Cymbopogon > Cymbopogon flexuosus. The sequence continues at coordinate 3,203 of JAKNSH010402525.1, forward strand.
GTTGTGCCTTTTTTTGTCAAAAAAGAAAAGATTAGCGAGGAAGTACAATTGAAAAAAATTGAAATAAAAAGGTTGCACGCAGTTTCGCTCGGGGTTGGTGAATGGTCTTGCCAACAGAAACTATTTCTGAATAGTGCACTGAGTTGATTAGCTGAGCGTACGCTACCATAGCATTGAATCAGGAACAGTATGCATGTCCAAATCACAAGTATTATGAATCATGACTGGCTAGTGTAGGACAGCAACTCTTCAGAGAGCCAACTTACCCTACTTTGATAGGCCATTGATGTTTGAACTCGCTCCTCATCGCCTAATTTTTCACTAATATTTATCAGGAATAGCAAGCAGCTCGCGCCTTCATAAACTTACGCGACTGTCAGTCGGAACGTCTGCATGTGGCATTCATTCCTTGCGATTAAGCTTTCAAAAAAAAAAAATCCTTGCGATTCCAGATGTTGTTACTTGGTTTTACGTATATCTCTATTCACTATAGCCAAGGGCACTCTTTTACAGTTTTTTTTTTCTAGAAAGCACTCTTTTATAGCTTGACACTGAAGTATGAAAGTGACCACTGATTTCAGCCTGACAACAGAAAGATTGCTTGCCACAACCGAATGTGCTGTGCGACAGTTGAGCAACGGTGGTGGTGGTCGCAAGCTTGCCTGTAGCATTTCCAGGCCCGGCCCACACCTCTCCCATCACAGTCGAATCTAAACCTAACTTTGTTTTGCCACCGCATCTGTTTATATCGATAATTATTTATCAGCACAAAAGTAATAGCATAGATTATATATACAATTAATATCTGACTCGAAATAAAGGTCCTTTTTTTAAATTCTTTCAGAGTATAGTTACATCGGATACAAGTAGCTGCTGAATTGAGGCAGAGGGTTCATCTATCCAAACAAAAAAGGTTTTCTCTACCAAAACTTTAATCTTCTTTTCCTATGTTTAAATTTAAAATGTAATAAAATGAGTGGAACTCCTCCAATTAAAAGTGTCCCTTTGATAACCCTTTCGAAATAAAATGAGTGGAATGGTTGAGCCGGTTACCAAAAAAAAAAAAAAAAGAATAACCAACCTACTTGCCTCTGTCTCGAATTATAAGATGTTTGACTTTTTTCACACGACCAGTCGTCTTATTTAAAATTTTGTGCAAAATATCACTTATTTTATCATGGTTTTCTTTTTTGAAGAACTTCTATCAATAAAGCAAAATATCACTTTTTTATCGTGGTTTGCTTCACCAATAAATTATATCAATAAGTTTGACTATGTTTTAGCCATTTTTTTAATAAAATGAGTGGTTAAATTTGATATCAAAAAAGTCATATGGCGAGATGGAAGAAATAACAAATATTCTATGACAAATTTAGGTTGGGATCTGCTTGGTTTTAAGAAATAAGACATCGATTCGGGGATAGAATTATCACATGTTTATTCATGGGATAAAATTATATTCTTTCTTGTATTTGGTATACCAAATACCATGGGATGTACGGTGTTTGTTGCATTTTAGCTAGTCAAAATTAGAATAATCGGGTACATAGCCAAAATTGAATTAAGGGTGTTTCTAGCAATATTCGTGGTTCCTATATTTTTAGCTCTAAAGCTCTAAAAAAAAGAATTATTATTTTAGCAGTTCTAAGATATCCTTGTTGGTTGCTATTTTTGGATTTATTGGGTAAAAGTTGAATTGCAACAAATATATTATAAGTTTGTAAAATAGCAATCATACTGTCCCCAAGTTTATAGAAAAGCGATACCGTATCTGTTATTTTTAGTTTGTTTTCAAAACGGTAATAAAACATATGGTAGATTTGAAATATTTTTTACTAAATTTTCAATATAAACAAATATAAATCAGGTTTGAACTTAAACAAATCATAATTTCAAATCAATTCTGCAGAGAGCAGATCTGTAACATTTGAACTGCCCGTCTTTCAAAGTCTCAAACCTGTGAAGGAAAAAGGCATTTTACGTGTCCACAGCAATATGAGAACTGCAATCTGCCAACCTGCTGGCGCCTAACGCCGCCTAAGAGCCAGAGGTGGTGGGCAGCAGTGAGGTTTTAGAGCCAGGACCTAGCTCATCGAATTCCATCAGGGCTTTGTTTAGTTGTCAAGTTTGGAGTTCCAAAGGATTTTGGTGATACTGTAGCATTTTATTTGTATTTGGTAAAAATTGTCCAAATATTAACTAATTAGGCTCTAAACGTTTATCTCGCAAAGTATAACCAAACTATGCAATTAGTTTTTGATTTTATTTATATTTAGTACTCCATGTATGTGCTGACATTTTGATGTTACGGAGAATTTTTTTTTATAGTAAATTTGGTGTCAAATTTGGGGAACTAAAAGGCCCAAATAAAAGCATTGCTCGTTTGACGTCCGTTTGTTTAATACAATACAAGCTACATATTTCAAATCCAGTGCGAATACTTTATTATTTTAATGAAGTCCATAACCATGTACAGGTCCGTCGCCAAGAAAAACAGTTCAAAAAATAAACTGCTTTTTTTCAAGAGGCATTCGTTTTTTGGGAGGAAGTTCGGCATTGCTCAGTAGTATGAAAGATCTTCTCATGGATGCGAGAAGCATCTCCGAAGTCTGACATGCGAAGTTTATTCATAATTCATCACCGCAATTCGCAACGAGATAAACGAAAAAAATGCAATTCGCAATGAGGTAAACATTCGAAGAGAAAAAAAAACTAATCAACTGAAGGCAAGTACTTCTGCTTGGGATCAGAAGGAAAATAGAGATGGTTGTCAGTCACTGAAAAATCAGAAACACGGACCAATCTTTTCTTCATCACATCCAAGCGAAGGTTCAGATTCACGAACGAAAGCAAGGAAAACAACACAAAGCATTCAGATTAGAAAGAAAACAAAAATAGGAAAACGACAGCAACGGAAACATTAGCAATGGCGGTAGTTAGGTCATCAGAGACTTAAAACTAGTAATCAGATCACAGATCATTTTGTTGCAGTTATTCTCTAATCATCTGACCATGAACACCATTACAGCAAAGAAAGGCAACCAAATGAAAGGCAGAAACTGCAAAGAGAAGAGTAAAACTGTACAAAAGGAAACGAGCATGGGAAATAAATCGGCAGGAAGAGATTTTAATTGAAAACTCGGCGGCTTGGAGTGCAACAAAACGAACGAGGAAGAGCCACAGCCGCCATTGCCGTCCGCACCAGCGCCGCAATACCCACGCCGCGCCTCTCAGCTTCACAGCATCTCCTTATAAAGACGTCAAGAGAGGAAAACCCTAGAAGGCCCTGTCTGCGTAACACGGGCCAAGCAGTTACTCTAAAAAACATGGGTCAAGCCCGGCCCATGAAGAAATGGGCCGAGGGTTCCTGAATATGGGCCGTAGTGGGCCTGTATCTGACAACTTTTCTTTTTGGAAAATCTTATATTTTTACATTCTATGTATATTATATTTTTATATTCTATGTACACTGGTATATATGATTCATCTTTCCAAGTGTGTTTTAGGAATCTACGTACACGCACATGCATTTGGTTTGGACTTTGGAGCACCGAAATAAAAACAACGGCCTGCACGCTTTTAGCGCTTCTCCCAGATCCATCGGCTCGGCCTGAAAATCTGCCGAAGGAGCGCCATCTTTGGAACGTTCCAATTTTCGACGTGCCTGGAATGGAAGAGCAGTCACCAGTCAGTCCTCGCCACAAATGCGTACAGTATATACATATGCCTAGATGCTCCTGGGCCTAATGGGATCGCTCAACAGAACTGTATCGAAGTTTTCAGTACCTGCACACCTTCCCTGATTCAGCATCGAAGTAGTATTCCGTGTACCCGGTAGCTGAAACGGCAGGATGACAGTAAACACCATGTCAGGACAGTAAACACAATCAGACAATTGAGCAAACCACCAGGGATCATCAGGCCCTGGTTTAGCTGGCTTCAACTAAAGTAAATCAGCAATTCATTGCAATAACGTACAAATCGGACATGAAATGAAATAAACTGGATGAATCACCTGACAGGATAGGCCTCCACGGGAACGACATGACGCAGCTGAAACGCCAGTGCCCGATTGACTTATCCTGCAACCGGATGCAACAAGCAGCGGCACAGCACAGATCAGCGGATTTTTGTTTGTTCGTTTGTTCGCTTTTTTCCACCCATGATTGACATCGCCACATTACAAATTTCAAAGTTATAAACTTATAATAGTTGCCGGAGATGCAGTTTGTGCGTGCGTACCTCCATGTCCTCCCATTTGGTGAGCTTCATGTTGGATTTCTCGAGCAGAGACCCAAAGTTGGTGCAGTTCCGTTTGAATCGCCGCAGGCCTCTGAACGAGCCCGCCGGATCGGCGAACTCGCAGTCCTCCTCGTAAGCTCTCAGCGTCAGATTCCCTGCGAAACGCCGCACACGCGTGTTCGGTTCTCACATACGGAGTAACTAAGCTCTACCATGGCTGCCATGCCAGTCAGTCGTTCGTCAGTTCATCAGAGAAGATTCAGACCTGTGACGAAGTAGGACTGGGCGAAGTCCGCCTTGACGGCCTCGACCACTCCGGCGCGGTCCAGGGCGCCCGCGCCTCCCTCCACATCACCGGCGCCGCCAGCGTCCGCCTCCGGAGACGACGACGACGACGGCGCGGGGCGGAACAGCGACGCCGCGATGCCGAGAAGCTCGGAGCCGTACCAGGCGGCCTTGAGGACGGCGTTCTCCGAGCGGGACGACGAGGACGACGTCGCGGTCGTCTCGGCTCCCGCGCCACGGGATCCCGCGGCGGGCTTCTGCGACTGCGCGTGCACCACCCTCAAACGGTTGCTGGAATCCGTCGGTGCCCGGCGGAGGACGGCTGCGGAGCTCCGGCCATGACGGCCCGTGGTCAGTGTGGAGCTAGCCGGACTGGCGTGCTGCAACGCCATGCGATTTTTTTCCGCGCTCGACGGTGAGCAAAGCCACTAGTTTCTCCTCACTTTCTCGTTGCCACTTGCCAGTTTGCCTGGTACAGAAAAAGTGAACGTGCGGCTACGATTAATTGGGTGTTTTTTTGGGGGGCGAAAGTAAAAGACATCGTATTGGGCCTCGTTAGGAACACTTTTACTCGTCAGGCCCATGAAACTCAACTTGGGTCGTGGTTGCGAATTGCGATCGAGTCGTAGAAGCGTGGGCCCAACTGGGGCGATCACGTGGAAGTACCTTTGAACTGGACCGCAAGTTGGGCTACTTGCTTGCTTGGAGACATGTTGCAGTCCAACTGAACCGACCAAGTGGAACGCAAAGAAGAGAACTGATTCCATGTTTTAATCTTTTTTTTTTGGGAGAATGTTGGTTGGTGTTCAAAGATTCAAATCAAAGTTTCGCGAAGGCACATGCGCACGTACGTATGTTCGGTCCCGGAGAGAATGCTGGCGTTGCATTTCCTAGTCTCGTCAAATATTCTCTGTAGAAACCATTATTGAGCCCCCTTTTTTTTTTCCATAAACGCATGCGCATGGTTCCAAACACATGCAGAAATATTGCCGAACTACTGAGGAAACAGGCACAGACATATGGCGAGATGCTACTTTTACACAGCCACACAGGACACAGCCAAGGCCAGCCGGAAGCAGTTCAATCTAATTTGCCGGCTGTAGGCAGTTACGCACGGTAATAGCAATTGGCATGCGAGATTTCTGACTCCACGAAGAGCTCTACAATTAGTACACTTCTTGTTGACACTCGCCATGACATACGGGTTCGACCCATAGGCCATAGCACCACAACGTTGTTGCCCCTGCCTGCGCAATAAGAATGTCGTGGAACTGTCATGGACTAATGAATTAAAGCATGTTCGAAACATGAATCGAGCGGCCGGGTGGCATGGCATCCGTGCCGTGCAGGCATGTGTGCGATGACCGATGAAATGACCGCATGGGCAACTCCGGTCCGGGACCGAGACGATGTCGCCTGCGACCGGCCGGCGAGCCGCGATCCTTCAGGTCACCTCGCGCAGTCGCTGTCCGGCAGCGTCATATGAAACGCAACCCGGCCAAGCTGCATGCAAGCAAGGACAAAAAAAAGAAAGAATGTGATTCCAAAAAAAGACAAAAAAATGACCATATCTGAACAGATGGAGTAGTTCATCGCCCCCTAATTAATCATTAGTCTTTTCTTCGAGGCCCTCCTTCAACATGAAATGGAAAGATGGGGCTGCTGTCAACGCGAAAAAAGAAGACACATCGTGAGTTCGTAATGTATACCACACAGTCCACCACCACGCACGTTCTGATGGACGAATTTGTGAATCCTTCATGAATAAGACGTGAGGTTTTTGGATGTGCGGTGAATGGTGTGATGCTTGCCGAGGTTGGTCTGGACCGGCGCGCATGCAGTGCAGCTGGGGCCTGGGTTTGACTGAACGCGCGGCGTCGGAGCCTTGTCAAACCCATGCACTTGCAAGCATATATAGACACCCGCTTTATTTACCACTGTTTCTCACTTTGCCCTTTCGCCTGTCTTAAAAAACAACTGCGCGCACCTAATGGGTTGGTTGAATTGAATCTACAACCATATGTTATTTTTTCTCCTCGTTTCACATATGCAGTGATGCATGCATGACAGCATCATGCACACACGGCGCGCTCCTCCTGGAGCATCGTGGAGATCATGTTCATGCCATATATAGCTTCATATCTGTCTGCCATTGCCGTGTTGCCGTGTCAAAGAAGGCCACTGCAAAAGCATTCTTGAACACCAAGCTATACGAGTACTGATCTGTGGTCTCTGTAGCACAGTACAGATGGCATGTAGTACTGATATACCCCGATTCAGTCCTTGTTCCCTCCTGTTGTGTCTCTAACTACCTCTGATCGAGCCCAAGATTTCGTGGCCCCGAAGTACATTACGTATGTGCATTTTGGTCAGAAAAGTGAAGGTTCAGCAACTCTGACGGCACGTGTATGTACGCGCGGGTGCCGGGTGCTTGATGGATTTGAGTTTGACCACAGCCCAATTGGCGGGAATCGCCAGTTACCAACCAAACAGGCAAACATACAATACGCATGCTATCGCTGCTGGCTGACGCTGCTTGTCCATCCTCGTGCTGAACGCGAGTTCTTGCAGACCATGGATGCAATGCAGTGTCAGCATTTGCGGTGCGGTACTGCTGTGGATCGGATCGGATCACAGCAACAGCACATCGTGGTCCTGCTCCAGCGTGCTCTAGTCTGTAGTAGATCAATCAGACTGCTGACTGCTCAGTCAGTCAGTCCACCACACGGTTTACACTGGACCGCCCTACAGCATGCATGCGGAAAAGGTGAACGGATGCGGGACACCACCACGCTGCAGTAGTTGGGACTGGGAGGAAGAAACAAACACCGGCACACCGCGAAGTCGCGAGCTATATGGGGCCGCGGCTAGGTGAAAGAAAAGCTCGTGCAGGCTGACACGGCGACACGCAAGGAGACACCCAAGCCGCAGCCCTATACATACCCTACGGTGAGACCAGGGCCCTGCACCGCGCTTCACGCGCCACGGTACGGAAAACTGGTACTGTACTTGATACGGTCCCGTCCAGCTGGCCGGTTCCGCAGTGTGTGCTTACTTACTGGTCACGGGTCACTGCACGCAGTGGAGAACACCGACTTCGTCGCCGTCGTGTGTGCCTAGATGAATTCATCGTGTAGTCGTAGGTTTTTTTTTTTTTGAAATTTAACCGGGGGGGAGAGCTTCCCCACCATTCATTTCAAAGGACACACCAACGAAAAACCCGTGGTGCGTGGAGTTTTATGAGTTACAATCACGGATGTAGGTACACCAGCCAAGAAGGCCGTTTACATAATCAGTGCGCAGGCGTTTCTGCCAGATTACAAGATCGTCTCTAACATGCCTCAAGACGATGCGGTGGGAG
>JAKNSH010403003.1:0-16852 GCA_027790015.1 Cymbopogon flexuosus
AGACAAGATGGCAATTTGGGATGAGTCAGAACTAAAATTTTGAACAAACAATTGTGTTGTTCTAATTGAACCCCACACTATAGGAATTATCTGATCAAATTTTGGACTAACTCTTAAAGACTTCATCTCTATTTACTCCCATTTCCAATCTGGAATAGAAATAGTATCCTATACCTAACAACAAGACACTTTCTTGAGCCTCTTTTAATTTATATATATTATGGTCTTATTAGAATCTTCATGTGACACGTTAATATACTTGAGCCTTGAGGTATACCCCCCATTCAGTACCAGAAATTCTCTATCGATATGGTTTAGCACATATATAAAATTTGAATAAATTTTCATTCAAAAGAAAACAATCAATTCAATATATATATTGTTAAGTAGTCCAGTGTGTGTGTGTGTGTGTTATATTTATATGTATCTGTTGTATTTATGGTCCTCTGGAACTGTCGAAAACAAGAGGTATTATGGATAAATAGTCCAAATAACTCTAGCTGCACAGTTCGTACACAAGCTTAACATATATCAACATTAAATTAAAGGTAGATTTGCTTACTTGAGAGGATTTGCCAGAACTCTTTGCCCAATAGTAACAAAACTGGTCTCTTGATTGGACATAAACCAAGCCAGTGACGAAACACTAAAATAGAAACACAGCGATGTTATTAGCACTCATACATTGCGTATAAATGGCATGAACAAGACACTTAAACAAATCTTTAGGCGTATGGCATACCTTCCAGTAAAAATGTGCTCACGTAGGCCTAATATAGTGGGTCTGCTCTTCCCATACTTTCTACTCTCAAACTCCTCCATCACATTTCTCATTTTAAATGCCTCCTCAATATAATTATCCTATGGAGTAATGAAAATAAATCAGTAGTATACTTTATTACAATGTGTACCATGTGGAATTCAAAACTAAACCTGATTCATATCAATGGCCTGAAGTGCTTCTCCCCTGGTGAAGATTATAGCATGATTTTGATTTTCAGGTTTTCCCTCTCCAATATCTGTTGGTTTGCCGGGAAGCTTTATGCGGTAAATTTCCTAAAACAAAATTTGCAGCGTCAAGCATGAAAATGGCAGATTTAATCATCTGTACACAGAAATAAAACAATGGCGCTAAACCTGAGCATTTATATTGCATGAATCGGTGTAGAAACCTTGATAAGAAACTACTTATATATATCAAACACTATTTAGTAAAAAATTGTTTTGTAGGGTGTAACCTTAGGAAAGCATTATTGTTAGCATTGTTGTTAGGACATAGTCAACTCAAATTGCAAGGACTCCCAAGCACATGTATTAACAAGAAAGAAAATTATATACCAATGTCAACCAAGACCGTACCAACAACTACCAAATCCAAAAAATTTGGAAATGAAATGAGTAAAAATTCAAAACACATATTGCTCTTTTCTATTTTCCATATGGATTGCCCAGGACTTATGACTTCATGTGATGCAAATGCAAGTGAATCTTTAAGTTTTATCTGATAAGTACCTCATCGTACTTTTCACCACCTTTGACAAGAACAGAATAATACGTCTTCTCAGTTGCTCCATTTCCCGTTGGAGCTTCAACCTCATCAATGAAAGCAACTCGTAGTGATGGGTTTCTGTGTAATTTACAAGTTAGATGGGTTGGAGCAAGCTTACTATGTAGGTATAGAGCATTAGCTTCTGTACATTATCATGAGATTGAGGATGTTCTGATAGCGGCTTTTGTCTTTTACATCCTTTGACGTCTTTTGCATGCCATAGACTTGACATGAGACAACATAGGTGAATTTGATATCAGCAATAGCTTGTGCCATTTCAATATCAGACTGCAACTCTTGATAGGATTCTATTGATCCGTCTCGGTCAAATTTAGCTACAAAAAAATAAATGCGTAATCAAACATATAATGATAGACATGGATTGGAAAAAGGAAAACATGAACACATTAATCTTACCAGGATCTTTCGTATCTTGAAGGCATTGGATTTCAAGTGCCTTCCTGTAGTACATCATTCCTCTCACTAGCAAAGTAAAAAAAAAAAAAGTTGTTTGAGAAAAAAAAAAGTAAAAACAAAGAAGTTAGAACAAGTTATATCTTGATGAACCACAGAATTGCACTAGTCATTTTACCTGTTCTGGTGAGCGTTTGACCCCTATAAGACGCCCAAGGACAGATCTCATCCATCTTTTCTTTAAGTTCTTCTTCATCCTTCGGTTTAAACTCTATCCGCTCAAGGAAGTTCCTAAATTCATCTATGGACATACAAGAGTCATGGTGAATCATTTCCTAACTGCAGAAAAAACTAGCTCACACAGTTTTATGTCTAGAATCTGCAAAATACCTGGATATATTTTCCGTAGGTAGAACAGTATAGATATGCCATCCTCATTTTTCTTATGAAGATCTTCTGGGGAAAAGAGCACCTCCTCTTTGAAGTATGGAGTTAAAACACTGGTGAAAAGCAGAGAAGCAATTAAAAAACAATCAGAATAAGAACTTGTGATGAAATCCTGTGAAGGAATGATTTGGCATAAATATGCTAGCTCTGAAAGCTATTGCTGACTTCTGAAAACAGTTTCTAACTGAGTACCAAGAAGGTAAAGAGCCAAAAAATCTTGATTACATTAAGTGATGCAAAAAAAGGAGTCCAAGTGAGCTAGGTTGCGTACCTGAAGGACATCATGCTACGGACAGGTGGTGCCCTTGGCATTTTCATAAAAAGTGAGTTTGCAAAAAAGGTGATCCTACGCCGAGCTTCCAAGTTTGTTGGTACATATATGGCAGATTCCTTTGTTGTCAACAACAATTGAAGCCTAATGCACTGTTCACACAGAATATCACCACATAAATACTGCTCCTAACGTAAACAATATTGCTAAATGTGTAACTACAGAAAAGGTTTCCCCAGGAACCAGACCTTCTCCCTCCAAGCAACATGCTTCAATGAGTCCAGATTTAAATTTGCAAACAGTTGTTTTTGGCCCTCGTCCTTCAAGATACTGCAAGAGGGAAGGAGATCAGAGACTAAATATCTATGTATCTGCTCATGTAAAAATACAACTTACCCCTGTCCATTTTTCATAATATCCTGTGTGATAATTTCCATTATATCCTGCAACAGATTGGCAATCTGCGTGTTTTTCTTTACAGGATCATTCTCATCATATTCCTTCTGCAAATGGAACAAACATATTTTTTTTTTGAAACGTAAAAGGAGCATTCAGTACAGAAAATATATTATTTTAAGAAACAAAAAGGAGTAGGAGTTACTAGTATGGTGGTACCAGTAGATTTAGCAATTTATCAAACTTAGCACTTAGCTGAGGAAGCTCATCCAATCGGAATTCTTTCACGAGTGATTTCCGGTGGATGCTATCTTTTATGCTGTCACATATTCTATCAACAACTCTGTAGCAACGGTGAAATGCAATACCAACTAAATAAGTTAGCCAAATTACAAAACCAAGCATCATTTGAGATAGAGAGAGAGAGAGGCGGCGGCCGGGGGGGGGCGCAAAGAAAAGATGGCTTACTTCTTATCACTTTGTTCAACTATAATGCTGTAAAGGATATCTAATAATGTCTCGTAGCATTCTATTACAGCATACTCAGTATAAGGATCCTGCTTTATCCTCTTCATGAGTTCTTCATCTTTTTTCTTGACACTCTTTGCCATGTCAAGTGCGATTGGAATCTAAATACAAGATATCTTGGCAATGAGTAGAACAGAATCCCACAGGGTTATATAACAAGACAGGAGTGCATGATGTGTGTACCTTACTGGCAAGAAGGAAAGGAGGCCACTGAAAAACACTTGTTTCACCGCCAGATGATGGAACGACCAATAGATCTTTCTCCCTGTAGATAAAGAAAATATATCATTTTAAGGTGTGACACGTTCAATATAAAAAATCAAGAAAATTTAACAGCAATCGGAACCTATTGCTTAGTAAGTCCTCTTCTCGCAATGAATTAATAAATGCATTCCATATGTCAGCAAACTTTTCAAAGGGTGGGTTTTTGTCCTCCTGGCGGAAAAAAATCATTAAACCCACTATTAAGTCCATTAGAACAATGGCATAAAAAGATGAATACAAGAAAAAAAAAAAGCACAACCACAACCAGACCTCATCTCGTTTCAAGTGACTACCATGATAAGGTACAAGTTTTTTGCCGAATGCTCTTGGAATTGCCTCAAACCTTGATCTCAACATCCCAAGGGTTCGTATCTTCATGGTAAACATTAAGATCAGTAAATATAGAATGTCAGTACTCCAAGGGTACACTTAGTCTCCAGGTACCAACCTCACCCAAGCGGCTGAATGCACCATATACTCCACCACATATTGTGGAGAAAATGGCATACCATATTTGTGTGTCCATGAAGTACACCTGCATGGAAATTTAAATTAGGGGCAAAATCTCTCTCCCCCACCCCCCTTCCACCACCCCCAAGAAAAACCTTACATACCATGACAATTGGAGCCCATACAGTAACCACAACACCTAAATTATGCTGCACTATGAAAATCAAGCATATTCTCAGTGCTACAGACTATGCATAGGAGTAAGATATAGATATGATACGCTAGAATATAAAAACTGATCTTACAGTTTGGGAAGAATTCATGCCACTCGTATGGCGGCCTTTCCAGTGACATGATTATCTTGGTAGGTTCAACTAGAGGCGCAATCTGCCAATGGTAAATGAGCATCGGAAATCTCAGTAATCAATGCACATTTAAAGATATACTGTAGGAGATTAAACTCTATTAAGTGACAAATGGGTTACCCAAAGCAGTGGAAATTTTCAAATCAGGATTTCATAGAAAATTGTCCAGGTGTGGCAGTGTAATCTAATGTGAAAGAAGCACATTCTAACAATAAAGAGAAGTATCAACATAATAAGTTGAAGTTACAACCTTTGTGATTTTAGTGCTATGATATTGCAAGCAACATGCTGTTCGAATAATCCTGTGTGTCTAGGTTCATAGCATTTTTTTTTAATTTTAGCATGGATTAGTAGGCTGGTTAGTTGGGTGATGGTTCTGCATTAATTAGGAGGATGTCACAGCCATGATTGTAGCTCTGGGCTGCCCATATATATGAGAGAAAAACAGAAAAGGCTAAGTCAATAACAGCCACTAAGACCATTGTGTTCATGTGAATTCCTGGGTCTCCTGTAAAAGGCATATTTGCCTTTCACATGATACCAATAGTAATAAAAGGATAGTAATTTTTATACCAACCTCAACATAATAACTGAAGGCGAGCTTGCATATAAGCAGTAGAATCCAGAACATTGTGTACCTGGTTTTGTGTAAACAAAAATAGTATTTAGATACATGGTGAGGATGAAAAGAATAGGCGACAAGAAAATGTGATCCTTACTTAAGAAGTGAGCAAGTGTCTTCATACATGCCTCGAGCAACATATAACTTTGGCTGATTAGAAAACAAAATTTGTGAGATGTTACGTATAAACAGTTGTGCTAAGAACTTATGTACATCAATATGGTCATAAATATCCAAAACATTACCTGGGTCCACCATAAAAGAAACCTAATAATGCGAGAATTTGAGCGCTCTAAGGCCCGCCGAATCGGTAGAAACATGAAAAACAGGGCACTGAATATGTTTGGTAACATGTAAAGGGCAACAGCATAATTATAAATTGTTTCATTCTGCAAATTTATCCAATTGCTGACGAACTTCACAAGGCCTGTGGGATTTTGAATAGAGCTTGAGTACGTAGTAGGAAGAATTATCAACCAGGCAACAGCTACAGCAAATTTCAGGATATATCGTATCCTTTGTGAGCACTCCAGGCTCTTCCAAGCCTTCCAGTTGAGAATTATCTCTAGTGTGGCTGAAAAGGTTAAAGACCAATTTCAGAAATTGTGTTGCATTTGAAGCAAGGGCCACAGCAGCAGCAGATAGTATTAATATTCCGCATACAAGTCAAAATTAATAAAAACTTTGTTAAATAATGCAGTATGAGAAAAAAAAAAAGTAAGGTAAGAAATGCAGAAAGCCCCTGGAGTCAACATAAGTTTGTACCTTGAAGGAAGTTGAGGAATGCTGCTGTTATGAAGATTGTCAATACATTTTTGAAAACTTCTGGTTCAAATATAGAAGAAAGTAACCCAGAAGGGCTCCAGGCAATAATTACCATGGCCTACAATAGAAAAAAAAAACAGATTATGTGGCACACACTGGAAAAATGAAAACAAAAACTTCTGTGCAGGGCAAAGGCCATCATTACCTGGAAAGCCAATATAAAGAAGGCCCACATACGATCAAAACTTCTGAATAGATGCAAAAATGTACGAACTTCAACAAAATTTGTTTTTGACGCCCTTCTTCTGCTAATCATGTGACCATGTTGCTGTAGAAACAGCTAAAGTTAGTTCCATCATAACACAATAAATACTTTATTCTGATCAAATTTCCTTCAGCAACAGGCATATAGTAATTGCATCTTAATCTATGTTTCTCTGCTCCTTTATCTAGTTACACATACTTTGAGGAGCTTATACCGTCAATAAGAAGCAATCACTATATATCATCTGAAAGCATGACGCAACATTACAACAATGCCAATGAAGGGGCTTTTTAGTCCAAAGTGTGCTATTTTGCATGGCCTGGGATTCCTTTTTAATATATAAGCAATCTCATGAAAAGTTGGCATATAGAAATCACTTGATATGTCATCCTTTAAAAGATGTATCATTCTTTAGTCTTTACATATAAACTCAATTAAATATGATCAAATCAACTGGTTTGCCAATGTGTTTCTACCCCAGTTTTATTTGTCACTTCCATCTACTGTGCTTTTTTTACTTCGTGAAATTCTTCACATTGTTAATGTGATAGATTGGGTACCCATATTTTCTCATATAGAAATCGTGTTGTGCCCCTCCAAAAGAACAGACTTTTCCAAGTTATGGTGGTGATTTGGGATGAACAAAAAAAAAGCTTGATAGAAAAACTAGGAAGTGCATGATGCGCTGTTCCAAAAATTCTAATGGACGTAGTAAATATAATGGCATCTCTAATTTAGAGTCTTTTAACAGAATAAGTAGTGGAGCATGCACTACTTAGCTACTTGGTTGGTTGGTTCTCTTGGAGAAATTCAATCAGGATTTGGGTCATATGTATTAAACTACAATACTACACATGAATGTTTGCGATTTCCAGAATAGTGAACAACGTCCACTCTTATCTTCTCAATTACATTGTCAGATTGTACAAGATAGAAAAGTGATTCATGCATCCTATTTCAGACAACTGTTAAGAGTATGTAATAGGAAGGGGCGGACCATGTTGATGGTAGGAAAAACGGAAAAACAGCGATTATGATCAACTTTTCACCCTATACGCACCTGTATGGTAAAAATTAACAGAAACAATATGCTGTTCTCATGCCAAATTGCCAAGAGTGCATACTCAATAAAAATCAAAATAATGCAATAATTAGTGAATGACCTCAGATTCATTCTTGGTTCTGGTCTCCGCAAAAAAGTCAGCTGTTGGATCCATTGGCCATCCAAGTTTTTTGAAGCATTTTTTTGACCTGAAAATGTGGAAGGTTCATCAAATAAACTGGCATTGTTTGCTTTCTTTTTCCCAGAACTTGCTAATAAACCCTCTTTCATGATATATGCCCTTATTTTCTTTGATGTGTCTCAAAAGAAAATTCAGAAATTAGTATTTTTTTTCATTTATGCCCTACCAATGACAGGGCATACCCATTGAAAGCTCCCATACAAGGTGTGCACTGGGATTCTGGGAAAGAATTTCTAGGTGTCTTGTTTATTTTGCAAGGATACTATAACCCAGGCCATCCAGGAGATGAGTGGAGAAACTCAACCACTGCAACAATGCCTGCCTTTCTCTGATATAGATTTGAACAGCAAATGAAAGGCGAAGGATCTCTGGGTTTTTTTTTTCATTTTTTCTCGAAAACTACGCAGGAGAGCTGCACGTCATTTCATGAAGGTAAAAAAGATAGTACCCGAGTCCGGAAGGACCCAAACCCGAGTACAGGAACGAACACACACCACAACGGCACAACCCAGGAAAAAAAAAAGGGCTAGATTTGCACCACCAGCTACAGGAGAAACATGACCTGTGACCACAAGGCCTAAGAACAGGGCTAGCAACCTGGGCAGGAGCTCTTGGAGCTTCGAAGCACCTGCAAAACACCAGAGGCCCCCTTCCACACTCACTGCCCTAGCCCCTAAGCACCTGAGGCGGCAGGATCTCTTATTTGGCAGTTTAACTCTAGTGGGGTGTATTCCTGAGTGTCTTTATATAAAGTCATCAATTTCGGAGGAACTATGCCTGTCCATATTCCTGCTGTCTGGTCTATTAAGATACCGCCCAGGGTAAACTTTCTACTATGGTTACTGTCCAAAAATAGTTTACAGACTAGAGATAATAGAGGATTTATCTTGACTTTTCTGTGGTTGTGTGATAACCAAACAAATGTTGGCTTATTATAGCTGAAATTTGTGAGCTAGACATTGGTACAAATTTTGAGTCGGTAGGGAGATGTGGGCTGAGTAATAAAATTTATGGTAGGCAATATGTTTAGTTGTGCAGTTTTATGGGGTTTATGGAAATTAAGAAACTATATTTGTTTTCAAGATAGAAGATGGAAAGAGGTGAGCACCTTGTTGGGGAAGACCTATGGGGTTGGTGAAAAGTTGAGAAGTCTTGTGTCCAGCAGACTACCTCAACAGTCTGGTCTTTGGCTTGGAGAAGCTGCTGCTCCTTGCAAGCCAACTTGGGTAGTTTACCGGTTGAACATGGGTATGGATGAAGATACGATAATCTTCTTGGTTGAAAACAAGGACAAATGGGCGGCTGATCCGCCAGTAAAATTGCTGAAACTTGTGGAGCAGGGTTGAACTGACTTAAAGAAGCTGGTTGTTGGAGAAAAGGCACTTTCATACAGTGCTTGAATGTTTTGAGATGTAATAGCTTTTAGGTGTGGTTGCCTTTGGTGTTCTGGACTTCCTTTTTGGTGCTACAGTGTGTGTTTGTAACATTAAAACAGTGTGTTCAATTGTGCTGTTGCATGGGCTAATTAATTGCTCTTTTTGATAGGGCAGGCATGGCACCTTCCTCACCTTGGGTTCAACCAGTGTTATAGAAAGCAGTGTTAGTAGAACAGCAGCTATAGGATGAGCAGAAGTCTAGAGTAGCTGGAGTCAATATGGACACTGTTTTTTGAAGCAAACTGGCTTAATATTGACTCTGTAGATAGCATATGCTTGCATATATATAGAGAGAGAGATGGAGTCAATTTGTGTTAAACCGACCTTAGAACCCTGCAATGCTTAAGTCAGGTTTGTACATTGCTACTGCTGCTGAGCGGACTAACCTGCTACTAACCAGTATAGGACAAAATTGCTGCAGTCTGTTTGAATACCTGCTACTGACCTCATCAGCAGCAGGCCAAAACAAAATTGGCTGGTAGTACTAGCTGCAGATAAGAAACTTACTAGCTAAGGATGGTCTGCTGACCTCCATATACCAAACTATGCTAAATACTATCTCATTAAGTAAAAGACACAAGGATTATATCTAATGAGGAAGACAGACACAAGTATGAAGGAATTACTACATTTCAAAAAAACAAGAAGAGAAGGAATTACCAAAAGTATTCATTCAAGTCATCGTAGTTTCTCCACATTGAGTGGCTCACTGTACCACGTTTGCCCCTTGCAGCTTCCTTTTGCATCAGTTGAAAATTTAAGCAAAGAACATTATAATAGATAACAGAATTTTGCTCTATAGTATTCTCATTTAAAGATAACATTGAGAAGTCTTGTCACTTTTATAGCATTGAGAGTCTGCACAGAATGCTATAAAACTAAACAGTGCCATCTTTTCGTGATATCAAAGTGAACCAAAACATTTAGTGTTACTTTTTCCCCCGAAAAAATCTGTGTTATTTTGATGCTATAAAACCTTAAAAACCCTGACAGGTAATAAAGAACGCTAAAGTGCAAACTCACCCCATGAGGATGTACTCATACGTACAAGTGAGTTAGAGTTAGCTGTACAAAAAAAAATATTTAACAAAGACATATGAGAAAATACCTTCTGCATAACACTATAGATGGGTTGAATTACTAGCTGCAGAAATGCATCGTCACTCCCCTCTCGCTGGAATGGTGGATCAAATGGTCCTTCTCTTCTAACAGATATTATGTCATGTAAATCTCTTGCCATCTACATCGTGAATTCAGAGCAAAAAAGATTATTAATGGTTAGCACATGTTTAGACATGAACAATGGCATTGGCCCCTATGTCATTTATGAGGAAAAGAATTTTATTGTCATCCCATTTTGTAAGGTTTAAAGATGAGTGTTTCCTGAAAAAGATTAAAAGGTCAAGATTGAAAAAAAAATGCTCTTGCATTAACTTCATGGTACTAGATTACTACTCCCTCCGTTCCAAATTGTAAGTCATTCCAAGAATCTTGAAGAGTCAAAGCCTCTCAAGTTTGACCAAATTTATACGATAAGATAATAACATTTAGGATGCTAACTAAGTATTATTGGATTCTTCGTTAATTATATTTTCATAATATATCAATCTGATGTCATAAATCTTTGTAATCTTCTCTATAATTTTGGTCAAACTTGATATGCTTTGACTTTCCAAGATTCTTGGAATGACTTACAATTTGAAATGAAGGGAGTAGGCAGTATGCCAGCAACTTCTTTTGTATATGTCACTCTTACATAGTTTTGATAATTTGTATTGCTAAGCTAAGTATATTATTAGTTGTAAATAACTAACACAGGCCATGCCACTATGTATATATACATCGGTTTGATTTGAGAGAGGTTGATGTCGCTCTCAAAGTTTAACATGGCATCAGGGCTATGGTTCGTCTAGAACGATATTCTCTCAGCTAAAGCTGTGTATCAAGCCACTTTGTATATATTTTTTTCTCGAAAACGCAGGAGAGCAGCGCTTCATTATATTAAGAAGGTACGGGCAAGAACCCAAACAGCCACCCACCCACACTCTACACACACCAAACTAAAGTTTACTATGTATATATACATATTACTCTGTAACTCTACTGAATCATGCTTTTAGTTGACCTGTGTAGAGGCGTAGGGTTTTAGCTACGCCAAATTGCCTAGGCGTCACCTAGAAGGCGCCTAGGCATCCTGGTTGAATTGTGGTGGGTTGATTTGGAAGCAGCAAAACGATTGTGTATTCAACAGGCCATTGCCAAACATCCAGAGAATGCTAACACATATCGAAGAGGAAGCGCATCTATGGTGTTTAGCTGGAGCAAGGGAGCTTGCATGGATCCCTGTAGCAAACAGTTTGCCCATCACCGTTGTTAGTAGTTGGTCGAAGTTTACTTGACAGACTCGAATGTAACTGAAAGTTAAGGAGTGTGCGTATGGGGTGCGTATTGTATTTTACAACTCTTCTTCTGAATGAAATGATATGCATCTCTCCTGCAAGAATAGCGGTGGGTTGAGGTCTCTCCTGAACTTTAACAGTATTCAATTCACACACATAGTGTCTTGTTATATTGATAGACTTAATGTTCCCTACATGCTGCCTAAAGACATCAATGCCGTTTTGCATCAGGTGGCAAATTATTGTCTGGACCGGTCCCTTGTTTTTTTGAGCAGGAAATACAGCAGGGGAGACCCCCACTGTAAATTTTTTATTTAAACTAAATGAGCAACAACTCTATACAAGGTAGGAAAGGAAGCCCGAGGTGGGCAGCAGAGCTAAACTAGAGCAGCTGTACAGGAAAGGAAGAAAGAGCACTTAGCAGAAATGAATCGACCGGTCCCTTGTTGACGCGTATCTGCCTTAGGGGACACAGAACAAATCATTATGTTCTGTGTCAATACTGTCCCTCAGTAACAAAAATTCTTTCCCTTTTTCAATTTTCATAGATATTGAGAAAACCCATATGCATACTCAGAATTTAACTGTGTTATCAGGACTATGCACTGACGGCATAACATTCATATATGGACAGTACAACATCATGTCATCATGTGATATCCATGTAGACCAGTGCACCACAAACAGGTTTATAAAACCAATATTATGAAGGTCATAGACAGAGAGAGCATAAAAGCTGATAAAGCAACTTCATATGCCAGGACTGCATGTCACTATTATTTGAGATTTATGTATATCAAAGAAGGTTTACATATGAGCTTGACACACAAAAAGAATTTGACAAATTAAATTTTCAATGAGATATCTCCACAAAAGGAATGAACAAAAAAAGTATAATTAACTTACATGGTGGAAGATGTAGCAAAGACATTCAGGCATGAAGCGAACATTGGAAGCTTCACCCCATATCAGTAAATACAGTCCTATGTACAGAAGCTCTGGCTGTTGTGTGGAGGCATCCCTTGGGATTCTGTGATTTAAAAGTTCACATAGTTAATGAGATACAGGGGTTTTTTTTACAAAAAAAAATGAACATCAAACTTTGCATTCTTACCTAATGTTTGACTCTAGATGCAAATATCGACACCAGGAGTTGTAATTATGGAAAATTTTGTCCATCAAATATATCACCGTGCTACTATGTATCTGCAAAGGGTAAGTATATTCAAAAGAGCCCCTAAGAAGTTGAATTGATTCAATCAAACCAAAATAAAAAGTTTTGAAATGACTTTTTACCATGTGAACATGTCTCTCACTATGGTGGGGAGTACCCTGATGTCTCATGTCAATGTTTGCAAGGAGCAAAATCAAATGCTCCTTTTGATTCTCGACATTGCCTTTCTACAACAATAAAACAGAACATGGCATTATGAATTTATTTTTCCCTAATGCTTATTACTCAAATGCACCAGCACTTGTAAAATTCATATGCATTTTTTCTTTAAAGAATGCACCTGCAAAGAAACTACGAACAAAATCTAAGATCCAACCCATATCTGTTGCAGGTGGATCCATGTAATTTTCATTTCCTTCTTAATATTTAGAAGATATAGAAAGACTTGAATTTCCAATCAGACATGCAAGATTTGATTTTGATACGGCAACACAGCACAGTCTGGAAAATGAAATCTCTTTGGTAGTCATTTAGTTGGCACCTGAAATCCAAATGTTTGCCAAAGCCAATCAAGCAAATCCTGGACCACAGGTCGGTCCATTTCTTCAGGCACTGTTTTTCCATCAGAGCTTTGTGTTAATTCAATCTTTGGCATTGGAAGGCCATCCATCTGACGAAGGAGCGCCACTGCTGCTTTGATCTGTATTTTGCAAAGCGTGTAAAATTTGAACTACATTTGGCACTTTTTAAAGCAAAGTAAATGAAACTTAAGGTATATGACCTCAGGAATTTCCATTATTGGTTGTCTTGGAACAGAAATATTAAGGGGTAGAATATTGTACTGAGAGAAGGATGCTTTCTCCTTTTCAACCCCTTTAGCATACTTATCATACTGAAAAGCAAAAGGTCAAAATAATGTTATTGCATGATATAGAAAATGTATTAAGATGAAATAGCATGTTGTACGGTGATGTAATAATTGGATACAAAACCTCATGTTTGCCAGGTGTAACAGTTTTCAGAACATCAAATAGGACGGATGCAATCTGATAGTGTCTAGCCATCTCCTCCCTAAGTCACTCCACAAAAAGTAAGTTAATGTAGTAAAGTATGATAATTTGTAAGATGACTAATACAGCTAAACATTGACCACACTTACGGTTTCCTCTTTTCATGATCTTCCTCTAGATATTTACTACAGTATTGCTCGTAGAACTTTTGTATCTCCCTTGCATCAGTTGTAGCAAGCCTGCGCTTTGTCTCTTGTTCATCCTGCCAGACAAAAAAAGGGAAAACATTAACAAACCCACTGCAATTTATTTTTGGCTGGATGGCAGAAACAGTAGTTGACATAACGATGCATTTAACTCTTTAGTGATGGACAATGCAGATTGATTTGAAATACAGACAAATAATGTGTCATGACGTACTGAGACAAGCTACCACCTTGAGTAACACACAGAAGAAAAGGGTGCCAGATCTGGCACCCGGTTTTTCATGCAGGAAACACTTAACTCAGAGGGATAATTGATTCCTTCAAAAATCACTCTAAGCTTATGACCAAGACACTTATGCCTCAAGAAGTGTAAAGCTAGAAAGCAGGAATTGATTTTTTTTTAACAAACAGATGATGACATCTTTGATGTTTAATAGGGTCCAGAGGAGCAGAAAAAAAGACTGAAATCTCGTTTTTAGACTTTCATCATCCGATTATCTTGGTACCAAAGCTAAGGCAACATTCTGTTTATTGCGGCAGATAATTTGATGGTTCAGTTTGGCAATGAGCCATGGACTGATGAGCATCGAGCATAAGCATACCTTTTCAAGCCTATGCAAGAGGTATGTTTTGAACTGCCGAACTCCACGTCCACTTGAGTTTGGGTCCATAATATGAGCCTTCTCGAATGCAGTAAAGCGACCTTTGTTCAGAGAGCGACGACCAACAAGTCAAAAACAACATAAGATAACTGGATGTGATGATGAACTGATGATTTTTTCCCCGTTGTTCAAATAAGTGTCATGGCAACACGCATGTGTGGAACTCTTAATTAATAACCCATTAAACCCATAAGAATCACAGCTACTGACTAATAATTCAGATAGGCGCGCGCTCGCGAGAGAGAGAGAGAGAGCGCCCACATACATAGGTAGGCGACGCGCGGGTTCTCCTCCTCGATCTCGTTGGCGGCGCGGAGGATGGGTACAATGGGCGCGAGCGACGAGGGCACGAGCTCCTCCTCCACAATATCGACGCCGTCCTCACCGGAGAAGCCGTCCGGGCGCATGGTGAAGGCGCGCGTGGGCATCCGCGCCATGGTCCGCTGCCGCCCCGTTTGGGAGGTGGACCGCACCGGCCCCGACGGGCCGGCGCCGGAGCTCGCCATTCCCGCCGATCCCGACGGCGCGCGTTGGTGTTGCCGCGCGCAAGCGCAGGTTGATGAAGGTGCTGGTCCTGACTGACTAGTGCGGCAGCGGCGGGGAAAGTGGTGGCGGCGAGGAAGCAAGGTGGGCAAGGGAAGGGAGCTGGGGAAGGCATCTTCGTCTTAAGAGAGGGGAGGCAGCAGGAGGAAGGGGGCTCGAGGCGGGCGGCAGTGGTGGTGGTGGTGCCGGTGCTCAGTGTGGAGCGCGCTTTTTCGCTTTGCCGCTTTGGCCGCCGCCGCTTTGGCTTTCGGGCGATGAGATGAGATGGCAACGTTGCTTTTTGGCGGGGAGGGGTGGATGTGCCTGGTGCGGGATTTTGGAATTGGAATGGCCGGCGATGGAAGCAAGGAATTTGCGACGCCGGCACCGCCACGGGAGTCTCGGATTCCGAGGGCCCCCGCGGTCGGAGGGTGGCGTAGCACTGGCATTCGGCAACGGACCGACGGAGTCGGAGGGGACGAGGTGGACTGGTGACAACTGACCAGTGGGCCCGGGTAGTGGACACGTCTGCGTGTTTGTGAGTGTCTGATCCGAGGACGTGGATCATCCGAGGCACATCAGCATTCGTGTCTAAGACTATGCGCACTGGGACCTGAATTCCGATCTGTAAACGCATTTACAGGTGAAAAACACCCGCACCGACGAACTGTAAGCCGGCCGGTATCACGATTTGAACGCTAAATCCGACGTTCTGGCGTTCGAATGGAATCGCGCAATGGCCCACGGACGAGCGCATGCGCAGGAGGGAGAGAGGGACATGGAGAGGACAGACGTGGGCCCCACTGCTGCCACTAACAAAAAAATGTTATAACTTACAAACCAAAAAACCAAATTAAATTCCGATTGCACCATTAAATTCGTTGCAATAAATCCTTCAAAACTAGATCTCACATGGATATATTTGGATAAAATTTATAGAAGATGACAAGTAGGGCCATTTGTGATAGGTGATATAGAGGTGAGATATAGAGGTTGTATGGGTGCAGAAGAACAAACTATAAAACAGGGAATCTTGATGACTAGGCCTTTTAGAGGTCGAATATAGAGTTTCATGAGTACGGATGGTCTCAAGGGGTCAAGGCGCGCAGTGCTGCGGGCTGCGGCGGCGGCACCCGGACGTTGGCGCGCCGGCGGGAGAAGCCACGCCAGCACGACTGCGCTCTGGGCAGTGGCGGGCGGCGAAAGCCAGAGCCATCGCAAGCCATGCACGCAAGGTGGGAGTAGCGCACGCGAACCAAGACGTCGAGGTGGTACCGTGGTAGTGCTAGGCGGAGTGGGCAGCTCGCGGGGTCACAGCGAGGCGTCAATGCAGTGGAAGTGAAGCCTGTCGGTGTCGCCGAAGTCGGCGAGGCACACGACGATCAGCGTCACCGGAAGACTACGGTTTCCGTATTTGGTTCTCTGTCTTCTCAGGTGGTTGGCCAATTACGGTCCCGTCCATGTTACGTACAAGCCTGAGACCATCTGCACCGGGACCTGTAAAGGTCCCGGTAAACCCATTTACCGTTCGAAATCCTCGCACCGGAGGCCTGTAAAGGCATCGGTAAATGCGGCCGAACGCCAAATTTCAGGTCGGTTGCGGCCGAACGCCAAACCGCGCGGGGCCCGCGCACCGACGGAGAGAGAAGGTGCCCGCGCGTGACAGGCCATGGCGGGAAGGGAGGAGAGGGCGCTCGTCCGCCGCCGCCGCCGTGACTCATCAACCGCCGCTCGGAGCCGCCCACCTCGTCCACCGGCGCGAGCAGGGAGGCGTTGGACCACCGCGCCGAGCCCGCCCGCGAGCGCCGCTCGCCGAGCCCGCGACGAGCCACCGGAACCGCCGGAGCGGAGCTCCGAGCTCGG
>JAKNSH010403207.1:0-11790 GCA_027790015.1 Cymbopogon flexuosus
AATTTGATATTTTAAATGCTTAGGAAAATTTAGAGAACTTTGAACTATAATAATAATAAAAAGTTTAAAGTGGGTCGTGTTTTGTATTTTTCGGACAACCTTAGACACAGAGAATTACCATGGGCCGGTAATAATAAACAGGAAGAAGGAAGTACTCCCTCCGTCTCACAAATAAAGGGCCGTTTTTGACTTCTACAATTCTCATTTGACTACTCGTCTTATTTAATTTTTTATATAAATAATAAAATAAATAAATAATTATGAAAGTATTTCTGACAATTTAATAAGTCATAACAAAATAACTAAATTTTTTTAAATAAGACAAACGGTCAAACTAGAATTATCGAAGTCAAAAACAGACTTATTAAATGGGCCCACAAACAAGCCCAGAAAAACCAAACCCAACCCGGGGGTGTCACTGAAGAGTGTCCGAACTGGAAAGCCGGTGTATGGCCTCCCCATTTCCCTCCCTTCCTGTGATCCTGTCGCCCTCACCTTCCACGTCTCCGCTAAAACCCCGAGGATTAGAGGGGCAAAGCAGAGAGAGAGCAGGCGGCCATGGCCGCGCGCGCCATAAATGCGAGCGAGTCGGTGGATCCACCCCCTCCCTCTCCAGTCCGCCATTACCACCGCCTGCCAGTACGCCCTCCTTAAATCCCCGCACTGCGGCGCCACCCACCAGGCGAAAGGGGGCGCGGGCAGCGGCAGCGGCAGAGCTAGCTAGGGACCTAGGGTTCGGCGGGGCGGGCCGGGGAGACCGATCGGTTTTGCCGGCGGCGACATGTGGGCGGCGGAGGCGGCGTTCTCGCGGTCGGGGTCGTGGCGGGAGGCGGAGGACGAGCGGGAGGCGCTGCGGTGGGCGGCGCTGCAGCGGCTCCCCACCGTCACCCGCGCGCGACGGGGCCTGCTCAGGTCCCCGGCTCCCGACGGCGCCGCGGCCGTCGAGGGCGACGACGTGCTCTGCGAGGTCGACGTCGCCGGGCTCTCCTCCGGCGACCGCACCGCTCTCGTCGACCGCCTCCTCGCCGACTCTGGCGACGCCGAGCACTTCTTCCGTCGCATACGCAGCCGCTTCGACGCGTGAGTAGTACACACGCTCCTGCATTTAATTTGCGCGCTCGCCCGTCATCATGCTTTGCTCCGCGTCGTTGTCTTCCATCCCCAGTTCAAAAATTATGTCTCGTCCTCGTTGTCTGTCTCGTCCACTTCGCCGCCTCCCAGTCCCACGCGCCGGCGGCGCGCTGACGAGGTTGCGCAGAAGCTTCTAGAAGTGCTCGCTGCCTTCTGCGTGACATGTGGGCCCATGCGGCCCATCCGCGGAGTTTGGGAATTTGGGAGGGAATTTGGGCAGTAGTGAGACTGACTAGTGAACTGGCATCGAAGATTTTCTTTCTCCGAATGGGCTGTTCAGAATCAGAAGCTTACATGGCATGGCCCACTGACGCGCAGGCCATGATTGGGCCTCCGCGTGCGAATGCGAAAGCAGGAGGCAGGGTAAGGCGCTGAGTGGTCGAGATCGCCTTGGCAGCAGCGCTAGTAGATTTTGCTGGTGCTATTCGTACGTATGACGAGCTGCCAGCTGCGTACGTGCCCGCTGGCAGCTTCTGTCAAATAATTTGCTTCCTTCGGAAGCACATGCTAAATTTTTTATCTCGGCATCACAAGTTGTGCTGATCGTGTTTATGTGCTCTGAAACTTTGTTGTTGTTTCCGGTCTCCTCGTTCCTGCAGAGTGAACATAGAGTTCCCCAAGATCGAAGTGAGGTATGAGGATCTGACAGTGGACGCCTACGTGCATGTCGGGAGCAGGGCGCTACCGACCATCCCGAACTTCATATGTAACATGACAGAGGTTGGCCCATAGCTCCCAACTGCAAAAGTTTCGTGAATTTACGGTTCTGCATTATAACGGTTGTTCGAAACTAAGTTTTCTACGGCAGTGGAGGAATTACTGCATCAATGTAACTCTTGTAGAATTTAGATATTGACATGCTTATCTTGTTCTCTTTAATAGGCGTTTCTGAGGCATCTGAGGATTTATCGAGGGGGAAGAGTTAAACTGCCAATTTTGGACAACATCAGTGGTGTAATTCGCTCATCAAGGTGCGTGTGGGGACTCTGTCTACCCCATCAAGAATTCCAGGAATATTGCATATCATTGTTTTTTGTTTATGGAACACCAAATTTAGCTCTGCTCCAATATGCACATGCATTGGTTCGTGCTGCAGAATGACACTACTTTTGGGCCCTCCAAGTTCCGGGAAGACCACCTTGCTTCTTGCTCTTGCTGGGCGGCTCGGTCCTGGACTAAAGGTTTGTAATATCACATCAATCATTTTTCTTTCTTTGAATGTGTTCCTCAAAAACTCTGTATCTGGGTTAATTCAATCCATTCTTGGTCCATCACGAGTTCAGGCACACAACTTGTTACTGACAGGAAGCACCCAAATTTCTTGTAGATGTCCGGGAGCATTACTTACAATGGCCACCATTTGAACGAATTCGTGCCTCAGCGGACATCTGCTTATGTCGGTCAGCAAGACTGGCATGCTTCAGAGATGACAGTCAGAGAAACTCTGGAGTTTGCCGGGCGCTGTCAGGGTGTTGGAATAAAGTATGGTAGGTCACTGCACCACGAATTAGTGAGGTTTTACTTTTCCTTGAATGTTTGGTCTTTGACATCAATCAACCTGCAGACATGCTTGTTGAACTGTTGAGGAGAGAAAAGAATGCTGGAATAAAACCTGATGAGGACCTAGATGTGTTCATGAAGGTAGACTACATCTAGGCAGAATTATTATATAATTATTTAGTTATTGTGTCATAAATATTGTTCCAAACTTTTCAGGCATTGGCTCTTGAGGGTAAGCAGACAAGTCTCGTGGCAGAGTATATAATGAAGGTATTGTATGGGATGCATCTCTTCCAGCTATTTGTCTATGTGCTTTGGACATTCTCAAAACAATGTTTCTTTTGTGTTTCTCCCATTAGTTTTATGCTGTTCTCGTTAATTTGCAAATTCTTTATGATGTTATTCTGCAACTGATAGTGGACACACTCTTTTCTAAATCTTATGTTTCTCATTATTTTCAAACTGTTAGCACAATTTTTTTTATAACCGCTTGATTACTTTACTGTGCCAAGACTTCTGAATTGCTAATTTTGATCTAGCCAAGATTTTAGGGCTGGACATCTGTGCTGATACTATTGTTGGAGATGAAATGATCAAAGGGATCTCCGGAGGGCAAAAGAAACGCCTGACAACAGGTTACTGCATATTACTGCCATTTATGTATGCTAGTGCTGTCAGCTGAAGATGAGCTGTTGCAATTTGCAATGTTGCATGCTCTTTTTAGTGTGCTAATTTGTGGTACTTGCAGGTGAATTGCTGGTTGGTTCTGCCCGTGTGCTGTTCATGGATGAGATATCGACAGGCCTTGACAGTGCAACTACATATCAGATTATCAAATACCTAAGGCATTCCACACATGCCCTTGACGGCACTACAATCATATCCTTGTTGCAGCCAGCTCCGGAAACATATGAGCTATTTGATGATGTCATTCTTATAGCTGAAGGTCAAATCGTATACCAAGGTCCACGTGAATATGCTGTTGATTTTTTTGCTGCTATGGGATTCAGGTGTCCAGAAAGAAAAAATGTGGCTGATTTTTTGCAAGAAGTATGTACCTTTGCACTTTTTAGTTCTATATCAACTGGAATTTCTTGTGGATTCACGTTGCTTCCATTGCAGGTTTTGTCCAAGAAAGATCAGCAACAGTATTGGTGCCACTATGATTATCCATACCAGTTTGTCTCTGTATCGAAATTTGCTGAAGCCTTTAAAACATTTATTATTGGTAAGAGATTGCATCAGGAATTATCTGTGCCATACAACAGACATCGCAATCATCCTGCAGCTCTTTGTACATCAAGTTATGGTGTCAAGAAGCTTGAGCTTCTCAAGTCCAACTACCAGTGGCAGCGTCTGCTCATGAAAAAGAACTCATTCATATATGTCTTCAAATTCATTCAGGTATTATGATTATGATTTGCATGTATCAAACTAATATATAATACATGCACTAGGCAACAATGATGTTGAACAGTTGATATGAAAAGCTTATGCATTAACATAAGTGCTAAGAGCAGCTCTAGTGCGGGAGCAAACCGAACTGTTGGGAGAGAGAAAGAGAGTAAAGTTCATTTTACACACTGGCTATCGAACCAAGGGAAAAGATTCTTGGGTTCGCATCTCAAACTTGGTTCGGCTGCTAGCCGAGGGAAACAAATAAAATAATCGAAAAGTACAGCATGCACGCAAAGGCGATGGATGAGAGTGCAGAGAAAGATTCCTTCCTCTTATTTTACTCGTCCATTGAC
Organism: Cymbopogon flexuosus; assembly: GCA_027790015.1. Classification (NCBI taxonomy): domain Eukaryota; kingdom Viridiplantae; phylum Streptophyta; class Magnoliopsida; order Poales; family Poaceae; genus Cymbopogon; species Cymbopogon flexuosus. Next base: position 4,383 of record JAKNSH010403207.1, read on the forward strand.
CTACAAATTGAACTCAACGCTGCAGCTATCAAAATTTGGTCTAAATCGATTCGGGCAATGTAGCTAAGTGACCCACTGTTGTAGTTCGGTTCGAACCAACACTAGAGCTGCCTTGAAATTTGCTCAGAGTAAAGACCAAAAGTCACATTGCCCTTACTAACCCATCCTTTAACCTTAGAATTCTCAATACCCTGAAATAATAATGTTAAGTAGTTGTAAGCACTCATCAAATAAATTTATGCGGAAAAGTTATCCTATCATGCTTAAAGACTGAATGATAGCTTATGACTAGATTGATAAACACATATTCTTACATCATTGTGCTTCCATCAGATGTTGTGAGTTTGACATTAATGGCATATTTTACTTTTTGTTGTCAATTCCAATCAAAGACGTTTTAACATGCTTCTTTTTGGCAGCTTCTTCTTGTTGCCCTTATCACAATGACGGTGTTTTTCAGATCAACAATGCACCATGATTCAGTTGATGATGGAATCATTTATCTTGGTGCCCTTTACTTTGCAATAGTTATGATTCTGTTCAATGGCTTCACTGAAGTCTCAATGTTGGTCACAAAGCTTCCTGTTCTTTACAAGCACAGGGACCTGCACTTCTACCCACCATGGGCATATACACTTCCTTCTTGGCTCTTGAGCATCCCAACCTCAATTTATGAGTCAGGAATGTGGGTGCTTGTAACATATTATGTGGTTGGTTATGATCCCCAATTTACAAGGTAGTTGACACTCTTTTTTACAATTTTCTTCTGACCAGAGCGTCAGAGTTATTTGACATTTGAAAGTTGATCCTTTTTCATATGCAGATTTTTGGGACAATTTTTGTTGCTTTTCTTTCTGCACCAAACATCTTTGGCTCTTTTCCGGGTCATGGCCTCTTTGGGCCGCAATATGATAGTCGCTAACACCTTTGGATCATTTGCTTTGTTGGTTGTTATGATCCTTGGAGGATTCATCATAACCAAAGGTTGAGCCTCTCTGCTTTCTTATTTATAACAATTCAAGATTATATTTACCTAATGTTCCCTCGATAACTAACAGAAAGCATACCAGTATGGTGGATTTGGGGTTATTGGGTATCCCCTATGATGTATGCACAAAATGCTATTTCTGTCAACGAATTCCATGGGCACTCTTGGAACAAGGTAATACTTGACTTTAAATCCTCTCTCGTTTCAGCAAATGCACATGTAGCTTGTACCTGTTATGTTTCGTAGTTTGGTTGTACACAACCTAAAACATCGATACATATGCACTGAGGCTATAATACCAAAATGACTTAAGATATAAGTATTATTTAATTTTCTTCTTGTAAACCTATTTTACTTTTCTATTTATACCTGCTTGCTGTTTTGCAGCAATTTTCAAACCAGAACATCACAATGGGCGAAGCTATACTCACTGGATACGGATTATTCAAGGAAGAATACTGGTTTTGGATTGGTGTTGGAGCATTGTTTGGTTATGCTATTATTTTGAACATCTTGTTCACAATGTTCTTGACACTTCTCAACCGTAAGTATGCTTACCTTTAAAGGCCAAAACAAATTGACCCTTAAAATATAATTCTCTCAGTCTCACTCGGTTTTTTCTCCTTCACAGCTATCGGTAATCTGCAAGCTGTTGTGTCCAAAGATGAAGTCCGGCACAGGGATTCTAGGAGGAAGAATGACAGGGTAGCCCTAGAGCTAAGATCATATCTGCATTCAAATTCACTAAGTGGTAATTCTAGAAAAACATTTTTTTTTCTTCATAACACCAACATGACAAAAACTATTCCCCATTCATGAAAGTGCTTTTGCCATGAATATTGACTTTGTTCCAGTTGCAGGTAATCTCAAGGAACAGAAGGGGATGGTGTTACCTTTTCAACCCCTTTCTATGTGCTTCAGGAATATCAACTACTATGTTGATGTGCCAGTGGTATGTCAGAGCTGGATCATTTGCAATGAGGTTTCTCAGAATAAAAAGATATGTATTTATTCATTCATAATCCAGTTCTGCTAGCAGGAATTAAAAACGCAAGGTATAGCAGAAGACCGCCTGCAGCTGCTTGTTGATGTCACTGGAGCATTTAGGCCAGGGATACTAACAGCTCTTGTTGGAGTCAGTGGAGCTGGCAAAACAACGCTCATGGATGTTTTAGCTGGCCGGAAGACTGGAGGTCTCATAGAAGGAAGCATCACTATATCCGGGTATCCTAAGAACCAAGAGACTTTCACCAGGATATCTGGATATTGTGAACAGAATGATGTCCATTCACCTTGCTTGACTGTGATCGAGTCTTTGTTATACTCAGCATGCCTCCGGTTGCCTTCTCATGTTGATGCAGACACTCAAAGGGTGAGCCTTGATTGATTGGTTATACATCACATGTGCCTTTTGCCCTCCTTATCCTTTGTATTCCTTTTCATAGGCTTTTGTTGAAGAGGTGATGGAGCTTGTTGAGTTGAATCCCTTAAGTGGTGCTCTTGTTGGTCTGCCTGGGGTGAATGGTTTATCGACAGAACAACGCAAAAGGCTGACAATCGCTGTGGAGCTTGTTGCAAATCCATCTATTGTGTTCATGGATGAACCTACATCAGGATTGGATGCTAGATCTGCGGCCATTGTAATGAGGACAGTGCGCAATATTGTTAATACAGGACGGACCATTGTTTGCACAATCCATCAGCCAAGTATTGACATATTTGAATCATTTGATGAGGTAAAAGGAGTAACTGAGAAGTCAGTATATGGCTATCAATTCCATAAAAACGAGTCGGTTAATACTAAAAAACATTCCAAAGACCTTACGTATCTGTGATGAAATCTCTACTAATTAGTTATAAAAAACTCATTAGTGGATATTTCAACACATATGTGAATTATTTTAGTCTGAACCCTGATTGGTGGAAGTTCCCTTGGTCTCATTCACTGAACCTGCAAAGTTTTTCTCTGCTAACTTTACTTGAATATGCTGCTCAGCTTTTATTCATGAAGCGTGGAGGTCAGCTTATATATGCTGGCCCCTTAGGTGCCAAATCCCGTAATCTGGTTGAATTTTTTGAGGTATGTTTTGCAGTATGTGTTTTCTCACTAAGGCAAACTTAAACAAAGTCTCTGTCCTTACACTCTCATATTTGGGAATAGGCAATTCCGGGAGTGCCTAAAATTAGGGATGGCTATAATCCAGCTGCATGGATGTTGGAAGTTACAAGCACTCAGATGGAGCAGATTCTTGGAGTGGATTTCGCTGAATACTATCGGCAATCAAAATTATTTCAGTAAATAAATATACCCTTTTAAAATTCTCTTAGGTTTTCATTTTCACCTTTTCCTCACCATTTGTTTATGCTATTGTATTCCAGGCAGACCAGAGAAATTGTTGAGGCCCTGAGCAGACCGAGCAGCGAATCGAAAGAACTTACTTTCGCCACAAAGTACGCTCAAACATTTTGTGCTCAGTATATTGCTTGTCTATGGAAGCAAAACTTATCGTACTGGAGGAACCCTCAGTACACTGCAGTTAGATTCTTCTACACAGTTATTATTTCTTTGATGTTTGGGACCATCTGCTGGAAATTCGGTTCTAGAAGGTATGCTCCCTGATTGATTTTCCTGCTAGCAATTTATCTGAATACTTGCACATGGTTCTCTTTCTGGTGAACTAAACCATGCACTTTTTTTTTTGTTGATGTGTAACTGTCAGGGAGACCCAACATGATATATTCAATGCCATGGGTGCCATGTATGCAGCGGTGCTGTTCATAGGAATCACCAATGCTACTTCTGTTCAGCCTGTGATCTCCATTGAAAGATTTGTATCATACAGAGAGCGAGCTGCTGGGATGTATTCAGCGTTGCCTTTTGCATTTTCTCTGGTAATTCCTTACTCCCTCTATCCCTAAAAGAGTGTCGCCATAGGATGCATGTCACAAGTTTGACTTAATTTCTAGAAAATGCATGCAACATTTGTATCTCCAAATAAATTTATTAAAAAACTAGATTCAAAGATCTTTCCGATGATACTAATTATGATACTAATTGATGATGCTTATTATTTATAAAAATTGCCGGCAATTGTTTCTCGGGAAGCGAAGCGATATTTATTAAGGAACGGAGGGAGTAGGTGTTAACCCCTTAGAAATCATTATTGCTCATAACTTTGTGCTAACATTGGCATCCTGTTAACAATTACTCTTTGGCAGGTCACTGTGGAGTTCCCTTACATCCTTGTGCAGTCACTCATATACGGTACAATCTTCTACGGTCTGGGATCATTTGAGTGGACAGCAGCCAAGTTCCTGTGGTTCCTGTTCTTCATGTACTTCACGTTGCTGTACTTCACTTTCTATGGCATGATGACGACGGCAATCACTCCAAACCATACGGTTGCGCCTATTATTGCTGCTCCATTCTACACGCTGTGGAATCTCTTCTGTGGATTCATGATCCCAAGAAAGGTATGGGAGAAACTAGCGCCCCCATAATTTGCACCTAACGTCCTGTAGCTGATTTTTAAACCAATAGCCTACCAATAATTGTGAATTTTTCATGTGAGATCTCGTCCAAAAAGTTGAAAGTTATGACACAAATATCTTTCGTTGCTTGAATTTCAGAGTTGAAATGCTTTTTTTAGAAAAAAAAAAGTTTCATTTGGGGTAGTGGAGGGATGCTTGCATTTTATATTTTCATTTGGGGGAGTGGAGGCTGGAGGGATGCTTTTATTCTAGACTGACTGTCCTAGGTGGGCCCATATTTTTATGTTGGGTTGGGCTCTAGCTGCAGAATGCATGAGTCCTATCTGTTATGGGCCCAATAGTAGTCCGGTAAAGGCTATCGTCCACAATAACTCGACACCGCACTTGCCAATGATTTTGAAGGAAGGTCCTCACTCTCTCAAAAAAAAAGTAGTAATATTTTTTGTCCAAGTTTGTTTTTCTTTTACTAATAAAATTTCTCATTCTAAAATTTATTCTTAGTCCAAGTTTGTTTTTCTCAAGAGAGTTTAACTAGTTATTCTAAATTTTCTAATTCTTCTAAAAGGCCTTGAATGGGTAGCTCATGTAGACACTACATTTTTTTTTGGTAAAAGCTACCATGATAGAGTTTTCCCGGCATATATATATTAATAAAGGAAAAAGTTCTTAAAAAAATATTCGATCAAGACACCGTTACAAGATCAAGATGACTGGGTTCAAATCCGCAATCACGTTGATTTTACTCTTTATGAACTATTTGTCTCACAGCCCCTTTGCCCCTGCAGCAGGAGCAAGAGTGCTGACACTACATGTTATGCCAATGTTATTTGCACTTGAACTAGACGGTGCTCTTCGTTGCGGCAGCACTGACCGGTTTACCGTCTGTTTTTTCTCTGGTGAACGCTCGCAGCGCATCCCAGTGTGGTGGAGGTGGTACTACTGGGCCAACCCGGTTTCTTGGACGCTCTACGGGCTCCTGACCTCTCAGTTCGGCGACCTGGACCAGCCCCTGCTTCTGGCCGACGGTGTCAGCTCCACCACCGTGGTGGCGTTCCTGGAGGAGCACTTCGGGTTCCGCTACGACTTCCTCGGCACCGTCGCAGCCATGGTGGCCGGCTTCTGCGTCCTCTTCGCCGTCGTCTTCGCCCTGGCCATCAAGTACCTAAACTTCCAGCGGCGATGAGAGACCATCCAACGAACGAAGCAAAGCAAAGCAATGCAATGCATTGCAGTCTAGCCTGCATCCATACTCCGATCCGTGCAGGTGCAGCACACTGAACGAATTATGGACGGATGTACCACCACCGCGTCGTATTGTCACAGCTAATTGCCAGCCCAGAAAACATTTCGCCGGTAAATAATCTTCCGGTCGGTCACGGGAGCGAGAGTGAAAACTGTATAGCCAGCTTTTTCCATGTACTTTGTGCCTTGGCCTCCCCTCCATCGTTATACGGTGGCGTCGCTTCATGCAGGTCTTTTTTGACCGCGCGCCTTTTCCCACGGCGCCCACGAGCGGCCGCCGCTGCGCCTATGGGCGGTCGACACCTGCGTGGCCTTTTGACCGCTTTGGCATGCAGCCTGATACTCTCTCTTTTGGATGCGTGCGTAGCCAGCCGGCATCCGCAGTGCTTCCAAGCGCTGCAAAAAAAGGCAGCAGCGTCTCCCATCTATCAGTCGAGGTCGAGGTGAGTGGAGTGATCGACCCGCTTATGCAAAAGGACGAGCATCTATGTCCCTGCAGCTACTCTACATGGAACACAGGAGGTCGAGGCCAAGCTTTACCTGTTGTTCTTGCCTGCCTTCTTCCTGCATTCGCACAGCTCGATCGATCGAGAAGATGGCAGTTAGTACAATGCTACCATAGCGTTACTACAGCGTTAAGGAATCTACTGTAATGGAAAAGTGAAATGGTTATGCTGCGTGTGTGAGGCGGTGAGTGCATGCACGTTGCATGCAGTCGACCCGTCCGTTCGTCCGGCGTGGCCGCGTCTGTAGTTTAGTTTGTCTGCATCCGCCGCACGTTAATGTGTTACCTACGGCTACGGGGGGCTACGGGGTGTCAGGCAGGCAAGGCAGGCTGGTTGCAGCTGCAGAGCCGGCCAACGAACAATAAGCCAAAGGCCATGGCGTTTGTCCCTTTGCCTGTGCGTTCCTATGGCATCACCATGTATGTCATGCCTCGAGTCTCGACGTCGGACGGGCGGACGCGGACGGCGTGCGGCGGCGTGCCCGTTGGCTCGCCTGGGTGGCCGCCGTCGTCTGCCTCTGCCTTCCTCGCTGGATTTGCCGAGTTGTATTGCATCTGGTTAGTGATCATCATCGAGCGTTCGATCCACCACCGCCCACGCCTCCAGCAGCTAGATAAGATCACTGCCGATGGCCATTGATGTGATCGCCGCGCGTACGTCCGTGACGAGCACGCAACGCTCACTGATCGATCGATCTGCTAGTGAGCCAGTCAGTGGTCAAGCATGGACATGGACAGCTAGCTATCTCGATTGGTCGGTCCACGGATCGAGGTCAGGTCCAATGTGCGTACGTGTACGCACACGTACGCGGCTAGTAGTAATAGCTCAATCGAGCTCGCCGCCGTCTCTCCCTCCTCTCTCTCTGATGATGCCGGCGCACGACCATGCTTGCCGGTGCCGGCAGGGTTTCGCCGTTTGCGGTGGTTGGTTGGTGATCACCGGCGGCATGGACCGGATTATTCCTTCAACGTACTCCTATACTATACTCCCTCCTTCCGGTTTTAATTGCTCTTCATTGACTGTCAGCATTCTTGTTTGCCCATTCGTCTTATTCACAAAATTTTAATAAATATTACTTATTTTGTTATGACTTAATTTATTATTAAATATATTTTTATAATAACTTATTTATTTATTTATTTACATAAAAAATTTAAATAAGACGAATGGTCAAATACAG
>JAKNSH010403216.1:0-11525 GCA_027790015.1 Cymbopogon flexuosus
TAAGGAAGAAGAAGACTTTGCAGGCAACGCGCTCAAGCTTGCGCCAGGCTACCAAACCATCCATAGTGCCGGTGGCTGCGCGCGCGTAGCACAAGCTGATGCGCGAGCTAGAGTTCCTCAATCCACGACGTCCGGCACCAGATGCTGCAGTGACAGAATACATTGACTTGTGCGGTGATGATCTCCCCGAACACGCTGTCATGGCAATCAGGGCAGCAGCACGCCTGGATGACAAAGAGCTAGCGAAGGCATTAGCAGCGATTGTTAATGAATCCAATGAGGTGGAGATGGAGGTCTAGTCAGCTCTTGCAGCTAGAAAGTTGTAGCATCAGATCAGTGCCAATGCCACAAGGACTCAGTAATGCAGAAAGAAGGGGGCGGGGTTCCCCAATAGTTGATCAAATCGGTAGCGACTAATCATTATCAAATTTCTAAACCCTCCGCAACCTAGGCTGTGGTAGGGCGCGCCTCTCGCGCATGTAATCGTTGTTGTATTCCAACTCCTTATTAATTAAAGCCGGGTAACCGGGTCTTTAAAAAAAAGATTTCAGGAAGGGAAGCTTGATGACGGTGGTTAGGAACTCGTTTCGGTGACAGTGGTGAACTAACTATTGATGAAACCGATCTAATCCACATCAATAAGCTATTGGATGAATCTCTGAAGCCTTATAGTCAATATCTTGGTCAAGATTTTCAATAGGTAATTTGCAATTAATGATAGTTGAGTCAGCGGACGTGTACTGCCTCCAGAACGATCGAGCTCCAAGAGAGAGCAAGTCTGTATATGCAGAGCTTGAGGTTGTTGGCGTTGAAGCTGCGCGTCGGCCTACAGAAGTGTTATCGGGTATGGAAGACAGTATGCTTCTCAGGTGTCAACTCTCAAGGACGAGCTTGAAATTGCAGTCTTTTCACGACAAAAGAAGAATTATATTATATGATAGCCAGGTACATCAAGATACCACAAGCAGTCTGGATTATAAGAAAGTACCCATACTGTGAATAGCACAACTCAAAACCTAACATGTTAGATGCTTTGCAGTGTAGATGACCGCACAGGCAAACACTCGGCAACAAAAGACGACCTAAAAACAAATGCCCAACGAAGAACGGTCAACATTCATGTAGGCGGAATTGAGGATCTTCTTCTTTCTGGTGTCTTCTTTCTTCTTTCTGCCACCGAATAAGGAGGAAGACTGATCTGAAAATTGTTCTCGCTAGTCCTTCATTGTGGCTAGATCTAACCATAGCAAAACAAAGAAGAGAACAGAGAATTATTCCGTGGCGGCGACATTATGGTGCCATCGTTTGGAAATAAAAGTCTAAATGTCGTCATGTCGATGAAGATGCTAACGCCGAAGTTGTCGCCCTCATCTTCAACTGAGTCGTCATAAAGAAGATGATCCCAGCCTTGCCCTTCACCGTCTCCGAAGAGAATGAGAAGATAAACCACCAATACCAACAAAAAATAGTATGGAGAAATCCTAAAGACACGATCCAATAGAAAATCTTATTAGAAAAATAATGGATCCCTAACCATTCAGCCTGGACATGATGCCGAACGAGAAAGGGAGGGGGACCAACGGTGGTAGATGGTGGGAAGTGGCGGCGGTGGCTCTAGGGCTCCATAGGCTCTAGGAGACTAGGACTCCATACGTGAGTTTCTCCAGATTGATATTGCAGTTGCGGCTGGTCGCTCAGCTTGCCAAGCAGCCTATGCTTAGCCAGAAGAACCGCGCTCTGTGAAAGAGGTGGTTTCTCAGCTGAAGAGGGGATTCTTAGGCGCTTGAGGAAGTTGCCTGGTACGGTTTGACCACCGGTGCGCACATGACGTTGGTGACAGTCGGGACAAATCTACACTGACCTAAATATTAGCACCATGGGGGTGAACCTAATGACACCGACCCTCTGTTGTACCAGCGACTATAGCAACAAACCATTGAGTCGTCTGAAGTGATAGTTTGCAAGGTGGAGCCTTCTATCATTGCCCGATTCATCAGAGGACGATGCATATGAGGTCGTTTTGTAATGAACTTGTACCCAAACCAATTAAGTCAGATGCACAATTATTTTTGTAAACTATGAGTAAACATGATAAACTGCAAGTTGATTGTAATTGTGGTTGTAGCCCCTGAGCACGTGCCTAAGTTCGTGACGTATTTATGTGCTAATTGAGAACTGTAAGTGAATGTGTGCATAATCCTCGAATGACCCAAAGATGATATTCATAGGTTTTTGAAGTGCTAAGCAGAGAGACCACGTGTGAATGTATGCAAGATATTAGTCCTCGAATGACCCAGAGATGATATTTCATAATTAAGGTTTTCAAAATTCTAACAATTTATTTATGCGATAAACAAACTTCTTGCATAATGTAGGAAAAGTAATTTTGCTAAAGAACAGGTGCCAATCGTTACATTGAGTTGTTGGCTGCCGTGTTAAGTTCCGACGTTGAGATTCCTGGGAGTAGGAGTCGGGGGAGGTGACAAACTGACAATGGTAGGCGATTAGTTGGTGGTCTCTTGGGGCTTCTTCCCCTATGTTTAGCAAGGGCATTGCGGAGTCCCCAGGCGATACTCGTCCATAGCCCCCTCGTCGAGAGCATTGGCTTCCGCGTATTTGCAGCATCCCTCTCGCATTGGTAGGCGCTTTGTAAATTTCTAGACAGCATTATCACTCCCTTTGCCCCTGGCATCTTTAGCTTGAGGTAAGCGTAGTTTGGGACTGTCATGAACTTGGTGTAACATGGCCTCCCAAAGATAGCGATGTATGGTCCCTTCGGTTGTGTACCGCATCACCGAATGTGACAGAGTTCTATCATTCAGGGGCATAACGCACCGCCCGGGTACGATCAAATGGAAAAGTGACTGCGATGCATGCCGACTCCCATCTTGTCGAAGGAATCCTTGTAAAGGATGTTGATTCCACTTCCTTCGTCCATTAGGATATTGATCACTTTCGTAGCCTCGATTATCGCACTAACCACCAATGGGAAACGCCTAGCCTCGATCACTCTTTCCGGATGATCGGTTCGGTCAAAGGTAATAATAATCGGGCGCTCCGACCAATGAAGATATAGTGGTATGGCCAGCGCGGTCGCGTAGATCCGTTAGTGTGTCAACTTCTGCTGCATCTAATCTTGATAAGCCTTGGGTCCACCCAATATGAGCATGACATGTCTAGCCGTGGCGTCGGGGCTCTTGCTGTCGTCACTACTAGAGATTTAGTCTTCTATGATGTTTTCCCACGATGATTCCATAATGGTCACAGAAGAGACACTTCCATGACGGTTTTTTTGGTTTGGTTGTAGAACCCCACGATGATTCGCACTTCCATGACGAAAAAAGTGTCATGGGAACCGTCACGGAACATACCTCGGTTTCGTCATAAAATTCATTCTGAAACTGTTCATCACTTGTCTATGATGATTTGGTTCGAATAGTGATGAACTAGATTTCGTCATTGGCCTTAGTAATCTTCTGTGACCAATACTAGCAAATGTGACCATATACACTTCGTCATAGATCCCTGCACCATCTGTTCTCCATCCGCCATTTGCCTGTGGGAGCCCCCGTTGTTTGCCTGCGGGAGCCGCCTTCACTCATACCTCCATCCGCTGTGAGCCCATGGGAGTTGTTGTCAACCTTCTCTGTTCGACGTGTGGACCCTGCATGTCAGTTTTATAGGACCCGCCTACTAATCTGCACCGAACAGTTGTCCAACGTGTGGGTCTTGCGTGCTAGTTACACGAGATGCCCGCCACGTGGCATCGACCTTCTCAGACCGACCTTTGGGACCTGTATGTCAGTTGTATGGGACCCGCCTGTCACCCTCTATGTCCAACATGTGGAGTGGGACCTACCCTGCATGTCAGTTATATAGGACCCGCCACGTGGGACCCTTCTCCCCATCCGTCTTAAGCATGTGGTACCACACCCTTCTCAATCCGACGTGTGGGGGCTTACTTGTCAGTTACATGGGACCTTTCTCCCCATCCGTCGTGTTCATGTGGGATCACCTTGTCCAACCGACCTATGGGACCTACATGTCAATTGCTTGGCGGGACCCACCTGTCACCCTTCTCCATCTGATCCGACATGTAGGACCTGCGTGTCATTACCATGGGACTCTTCTCCCCATTCGTCGTGCTCATGTGGGACCACCCTTCTCCAACTGACATATAGGACCCGCATGTTAGTTGTATGGGACCAGCAGCACACTGAGCATGGACGTCTTATGACCCCTTTACTGAACATGGATGGGGCGTCCCATCGCAAGTTAGGGGCTATTGACGACATGCGTGGACAACTGGTCAGCGCAGACGCACGCCTATTGTCACCATGGATGCAGAGCTCCAAAAAAACTACTCGAGCCAAGCCAAGCAAGGAGAGATGAAGTTCGCAACATTCATGGACGCAGCCAAAGGCACAAAACAAGAAAGGACGAATGTATGACGACCGTCAAGTGAAAGGAGAAGATGTTGGACACCAGACTAGGATTAAAGGTTGATTGGAGAAGCAGGAGACGGGGTAGGCCCGAGAGTTACTGGCTCCGTTGAAGGAACGCCCAACAGCAAGGGACAAGCATCACAGGGCGTCTCACGGGGCGTAGCCGGCGGTGACTGCGCACCAATAGGTGCGGTGGAGGTTGTTGCAGCGGTTGTCGACTGGTGGTGAGAGGCTGGGAAGTGTGGAGGATTAGCGGAGGGTTTTGCCTGGACTGATCGGGAGATCGAGGTTCGGCTGGCCCCGACCACGAAGTCCAAATTTGAAGTCAGTCTGGCGTCGTGTTTAACTTTTGTTATTATAAATTATATATTCTTATAACAGAAATTAGCAGTTAACAGTCTGATCTTATGGATTGTACCAAGTCAGCAGCTTTTTCAATAAGAATTGCCTCTTCATTTGAGGTAATATATAAGTCAGATAGCAAGATGCGAACCTTTGCCATCTCCATAGCGAAGGGCTCCTTTCCATTCGAGAAACGAGGTGCTCTTTATAAGCTAGGCTCAAAGGAAGCTAAAAGCATGTGCTTCTGAAACAACAATAATCTGAATATCCAATCTTGACCATCTAATAGGAAATAAAAATATTCTAGCAATAATTTGCATGATGCAGCAGCAGATTTTCCACTGCTTTAAGATAACCGAGAAACATTTCAAAAAAAAAAAAAAGTAACCGAGAAAACAAAGCATTTCAATGTTCTCTACACGACTAACTGGTATAGGCAAGGTAGGTTCAATGGTAGACAAAATATTACCCACTTGATGCTGCAGCCACATTATGGACCTTAATGCCTCAAATCCTAGGCTAACTGAATGGTCAGGAGAATGTAGTGTCGTTCTCCACACAAACTAACAGTTATCCATTTGCACTAGTATGCTCCCTTCTATTCCAACGATTTTGACCGATGTGTTTGAGTGACCCTCGAGGAACAAATCTGTGACCTGCAATGAAATGGTCCGCAGTAAGTACGGTTTCAGAACCCCGGAACAACAGATGCTCTTTACTCAGATAAAGCTACCAATCAATAGGTGTTCCTTATTTATGTTTACTGATGATATAAAGAACATAATTGGAACTTCTGACAGAAAGAACATATTGCAGGAAGTATATTTATTTTGTATACTGTTGAGACAGTATTTCTCTGTTTGCTAGGAAGGTCATCATACCTGGGTACAACCAAATAGCTTAAGAATCCTCAATGATTGGCCGCTGTCGGCAATGAGCCCCAAAGCTTCATCTGTCAGTTCACGGCAGAAGGAAACATCCAGAGCCTCTAACAGAACAGAACACTTGCGAGAAATTGCAAGAGCAGTAAGGTCTCCAACCTAAATGAAATACATCATATGAGAACTAATTATAAGCAGTGGATTATTCATTCATAAGTGAAATAGACGAAAGAAATTGCAAGAGCAGTAAGGTCTCCAACCTAAATGAAACACATCAGATGAGAACTAATTATGAGCGGTAGATTATTCATAAGTGAAACACATGAAAAACATTACCAAAATTGGTCAAGGAAACAGCACGTCTTAACCAACTTAATAAAATTTCCCAGTCGAATCAAGAAGAAACAAGCAAAAAAAAGGAGTAAATAACCGTTTAAGTTGTTCTACACTTCAACCAACAAAAGGTTATGGCGTATTTTGAGCTTAACCAACTTTTTGCCCGTTTGATGCAACCTGAACAAACTCAAAACATGTCCATGACCAAATGTAGATTTGCAGTTCATTCATACTCTACATTGCATCCAACCAATCATGTCTCTCAAAAATCATGTTACATGCTTAAACCAAACCAGAAATGTTCAAATATGGACTCATTAAGCTCCAGTTTGAATAAATAGACTATCTGAGTGCATAAATGAAATGCACCTCTCCCCATTCAAGTACAATGTGACACCTGTTATCAGCTCTCTAACCCCTGCACATTATAATGCTCCTGAACAGCAACAAACATTTGTTGCATGTAACGCCATCCTAAGGTTTACTCACCCCCTTTTTTTATCAGTAACAAGTCTTCAGATAGTAATTTTCATCTATGCTCACATCATGTGTCGTGTCTGTTCCACATTATTAGTGCAACCTAAGTTGCAATTAAAAACACCTTTAAATTAATCCATAAATAGCTTTTTTCCACTCTATGTGGTACTGAACCTTTTGCATGGTCTCTTGCTCAAAAAGAAGGGAAAAGATTAAAGGGTCCACACCTAACCAAAAATATAAGGTCCCAAGGATAGATTTATATCATTCAGGGATTACCACATATTCAAGCAGAGAGAATGGAGAATTTACCTTCTTAACATTGTTTAGCATTAACTCAGTCAGGCATCCTCCAGATTCTTCCAAATAGCGAGACACAGCTTCATCACTGTAATAATGGATCAAGTTAATTGATTATAACATCTGGAACAATTTGCAGCGATTTTACACGACAGAACACATTCTGGTCAAGAACAAATAAGAGTAGCATCGAATGAATTAATGGGTGATACTTTATCCAAAAAAAATGGAAGACATGAGCCCCACAATACAAAAACTGTTAAAACTTGGTGATGTCAACTTCCAGGACACCTTCAGGAGCATGGAACCAACCAAGAGTCACTAAATTACGGTTGTGGTTTAACATCCCTTTTCCTTTGTATCAGTATTTCATCAACTTTAAAAACAGCAGTAATTTAATTATGCAGATGGCAGAACTAGTGCTACAAGTGATTAAGTGGGCCATGACATATTACCCTCAGACCTTCATTACAATGAGCCAGAAAAAATATCAACGCTTCTACAATGCACAAACATAATAGAAGGGCAAATGAGGTAGCACAGATAGAATTATTAGAATGCTAGAAAGAAGCTAAATAATACATGCAGAACAATCATTATGTTGGAAAACAATAACATGAAATGGTACAAATTAAAATAAAGGACTTGAATGTTTGCACAGTACTTGATTCTGCTTAGCAATGAGGCACTTCAAACTTGGATCAACCAAAAAACAGGGAAAGTGGGGCAATACCTGAATGCATTTCTTTGAAGCTTCAATTTCCTTATTAGCCTACAACCGCGAAGATGCCTCATTGCTGAGTCACGCAGCCTATCCAAGTTGCAGAGGTCCAACGAAGTTAATTCTTGACAGTATTCCCCGATAGTCTTGATGGAAGATGAGGTAAGTTCCCTACATTTTGATAGAAAGTCAGATAAGCAGCTCCATGTTGCTTCTCTATACTTGCATAACAGTAATATAACTACGGTACTTCCAAAGGAAACTATTGCCTAAAGTAGAAATTTGCAAATACTTACAAGCAACCAGCAAATGCTAACTCCTTCAGATTTGAACCATGTACAGGAATGAGCTCCTTCACAAACTTGTCACACACAGATTGTATTCCAGACATTGACAAAACCTCCAGACGATCAATCTTCTGTAGAGCAGGAAGAATCGCCATAGCATCCACGTTTGTGCAGTCATCTATATACAGTTCTCTAAGAACTGAATGTAACTTGTTTGCAAGAATATCGATTCCAGATGAAGTGAGAAGAGAACACTCGCACAGATTTATGGAGGATAAAGAAGGTGCAGCAGAGATGATTGTGCCTAAACCATTATCAGAAAGTCGATAATTTCCTTTCAGAGATATTTTTCTCAACAATGGCATGCAGTTAGGAACCTTAGCTAAGGTAGTTGGCAACATGTAGTCAGGCATGCATCTTCCAGATATATCAAGCTGTAGATCCTACATTAAGACAAACACAGGATGAGTTCTCACAAGCTAATTTACCCAAAAGAAATAAGGTTGTATTGAGAGGAATAAATAATGTGTCCATAGCACAGAAACTGCATGGTAAACGAATGGTACCTGCAAGCTTTCAGTGCTGCACTTCCCAAAAGTTTTCTCAAAGTCATCCTCACTCAGCCATGAACACTCAATAAGATGCAGTTCTGTAGGATTGTCACACAGTAGTTCATGGAGAAGATGAGTATTCATCTTCCTGGAATGACACAGAATCCTTAATAGCTTTTGCTTTAGCTCCTCTGGGATACCTCCAAGTGATTCAATACATTCAGAATGTTCCGCAAGGGTGTTTAAGCATAAGCTTGTAAGCGACGGGGCAGCTTGAGCTCGTGCTGGATTTTTCCTATCCTTTGAAGGCGACCAAACAATGACCCTCTTTGCAGGTTTGTGAACCTCTAAAGAATTCAACTCTCGAGCTCTCAACTTAGCTGCTCTTTGTTCATATATCCCTGCAGCAGTTGCAAATGGGCCTGGCCAGTCCTGAGCGTCAGGACCAGGCTCTAGCTCTTCTTCTTCTTCTTCTTCTTCGTCTTCACTGTGCTCATCTTTATCTGCTTTGAAGAATGCAAATTTTGGGGCCAGCCTGATAGCCCTCTCTCTTACTGTTTGTCTGCGATTTGACTCCGTAGCCGCAGAAACTGATCCTGGATTGAGCTGAGTCTCTTTGGAATCCACTGGATCAAAATCTGGCTTGTCCTCAATTGAGCTCAGAGATGATAGACTATCTTCTACAACCATCTTCCCCTTTCCTTTGCTATCAGCATTGAATTTGCTGGAACTGGTACCAACTGCAGATCCCACATTAGCATCAGCACGAGAATTGTTATTCCCCAAGATAAGCTTCTCTTCCACTTTGATTTCCTTTCTAGAACTGTATTGGCTCAAATCTTCCTTCAAATACATATCTGCAGAGACTTTTGCTTCAAAACTTGAAGGAATTCCTGAAGGATATGTTAACTGGTCAACCACCCCACCATTTGCAGTCCGGAACGAAAATTTCTCGAACACGCTTGCTGCAGTCTGTAACAGATTGTGCATCTGCAGAGACTCCCCATTGGTACCTAGTGCAGATCCCACATTAGCATCAGCACGAGAATTGTTATTCCCCAAGACAAGCTTCTCTTCCACTTTGACTTCCTTTCTAGAACTGTATTGGCTCAAATCTTCCTTCAAATACATATCTGCAGAAACTTTTGCTTCAAAACTTGAAGGACTTCCTGAAGGATATGGTAACTGGTCAACCACCCCACCATTTGCAGTCCGTAACGAAAATTTCTCGAACACACTTGCAGTCTGTAACAGATTGTGCGTCTGCAGAGACTCCCCATTGCTTGCATTGGCAGGATCATCCATACACCCCTTTTCAGTCCTATCCATGTTCACAGCAACAGGATTCAGCTCGATCCCACTTGGACCCAGCATCACGCAATCCTCATCAGAATCGCTCTCTGTATCAGAAACATACACTGTCTCCACTCCCCCAACCAGTATGGTCTTGCACCGCTTCGTCGGCGTCCCAACGTCCCGGTGCGGCATTTCGTCATGCACCTGGCCTTGAGGAGACGAACCAATCCCCGCCTCCCCGCCCGCCTGAGCACTCGCCTCCATCCGCCGCTTCCCGATCCGAGACAGTGACTGATTCGAACCGCCAGAACCGTCGCCGCTCGCCAAAGCCCGATCTGCCCCGGACCCGCCGCCATCGCTGCCGGAGTTCCCGGCCCTCGGCGAGACGGTAGCAGCAACCGAAGACGCGGAGACTCGAGCGCGGGGCCTCCCCGCCGCCCTCTTCTCGCCCGCGCCCGACCCGGAGCCGGAGGAACTGCTCCCCGCGGCGGCGCCCGCGAGGCGCAGGCTGCGTCGGAAAGGCGTGGCGGCGAGGGGACTGAGGCTGGTGGGGGATCCCCCCGCGTCATCGGGGGAGGTGGGGCCGGGGCCGAGGTCGAGGCGGAGGGCGGCGCCCGCGAGGCGCAGGCTGTGTCGGGGCGGCGCGGCGGCGGGTTTCTCGAGGTCGAGGGATCCGGCGTCGTTGTCCGGGGATATGGGCCCGATGCCGAGGCGGAGCGAGGTGGACGGGGACGGCGTGGGGGTGTGCTCCGCGGCACCACCGGCCGCCGCCGCCGCCGCCGCATCCGGCGGGGATGCCGCCTTGGCGCGTGAACGGGTGACGGGCATCGCGGAAGGAAGGCGTGACGGCGCAGACGCAGCAGTAGGGATGGGAGGGAGGGAAGCGCGTGCGTGACGGCGCGAGGGGTTTGGGTTTGGCTGTTTGTGCGCGCGACTGCGCGGGCGGGGAGGTTTTGGAGTGGGGCGGAAGGGGGAGGAGAGGAGGCTTGCAGGCGAAGGAGAGAGGCTTGCAGGGGAAGGAGGCCGGAGGCGGCGCTGGGGATTGGCGCTTTGGCGGGCCGGGCGGTTTGCTCCTCCACGTTTTTTAATGGGTTTCCCGCGCAAACGGGGGCCGCCGCCTGGGGCGGGGCGCCGTACGGTCGTCGTGTCTCCGGGCCTGAGGTCGTGCGTGGCCCGAGGTGGGCGCGCGTGCGTGACTGGAGGACCAAGAAATGGTTGGACTTTTTCAGCGGCGCGGCCGCGGACACCGCCGCCGGCGAGGGTGGTTGCAGCGTTACAGGCAGCGTGCTGTCGTGCACTTGGTTCTCTTGATCTCTTTCGTTAGACAAGATGCGTTAGCGGAATCGTGTGACCTATCTAGTGGGAGATGCGTCATCTGAAAACAAAAGTAGTAGCGCAAAGCGTGTTCGGTAGCTGAAACTTTTTGATCGCTTTCAGAGGCACTTGTAGTCAAATATAGTAGCTACACTGATCACCAATTCATTCACTATCATCCACATTCTACGGCAACACGGTGTGGACGCAGTATCCATCTCATAGTTTCTATCTTTATCACATCATATATAGTATTATTTAAAAAAATATCAAAAGTGTATCAGTCTCTTCAATTATCTATCTGTCAAGTACTATCTTCGTATCTTTAGTTTTTATGTATACATATTTTCTTATATATTTTAATTTTAATATCATCTTACTCTCTCTCTTTCCTTGAATAAATAGATTTCTAATGAGTTTATGACGATTGGTATAACAGAGAAAGAACCATACTGCCTTCACTAGTATAAAGTACTTGGGCCTTGTTTAGATTGTCTCTATATTCTAAGTTTTTATACTCTCTCTCCATCATATCAATCTTTGGATATATACATAGAGCAGTAAATATAGATAAA
>JAKNSH010403450.1:0-15380 GCA_027790015.1 Cymbopogon flexuosus
AGTCTTGCTCAAGCTTCACTGTCTCATGGGCCATCGCTTCAAAGTCTTGACTTGCCCTTCACACATCCACCGGTCCATCGAGCCAAGCCTCATCTTGATCTTCTCCAAGGTCACATGACTCCATGTCATGTCACATATGCAATTAAGCTCCTCCATTGCATATTCTCCTAAGAACTAATTTCCTATGTATCTCATCATAAACACATTAGTCCATTCTAAAGTTGTCACTCAATTATCAAAACCAACCAAGGGACCTTTCAACTAGTCAAATGAAATAGGGACACACCCCTGCTTGTCACTGGTTTTTCTAGTGGGCAAACGCGCAGCCTACTGCAATTCTTGCTAACTCTTGTAGCATCAACGAGGCTGCAACTCATATATGGAAGCTCTATTGATGGGCGACTCTCGAGTTATCGACATGGAACCCTCGCGGCTGGTTCACGTTGTGACCGTGTGGTTGTGCAGTGTGTAAGCCGACACGATGGGCGTCGACAGCATGATGGAGTAGCTATTCAACATGACAATGATAGACTCCATGGCGGGACAGAGGTACGGAATCTTCTATACACATAGCAGACCGATATGGATGCATCGTAGGACCTCATGCAGCAACCGCACCTGTGTAGGGCAGCCGTCGAGCAGCTGCCTCACACTACCGCACACGAACTTTTTGTTTGTTAATGCAAGCACCGGTGGAGCCAAAGGGGGGCCATGCCCCCCCTAACAGTACAAAAATATATATTATATATAATATATAATATGTATAGTAAATTTTCTATGTCTGTATTAAAAGAATATAATAAAACAAATATAATATTGTTATAATGTTTATTGATATCTTTTAGACAACAAAATCACACCTAATATAATTAATTATAATAAAATCTTTTGATTTATCTAAATTTATTTGCCTACCATATCTATTATTGCTTTGATCTAATAAATACTTGTGTTTTCATTTATTTTAAAATTAATATAATTCTTCTTTCTTTGTCTGAGAAATAAAAAATCATGGTTAAATCGTCAAATACTTGTGTTAAATCGTGGTTAAAAAAGAAAAAAAATTGTAGTTAAATTGTCTAGAAAATTCAGAAAATAGAAGCCTAACCCAAGACAAAAATCTAAACTAAGCAACACTCAATTCTCGTATTCTGAAATTCTTCGGTTGGCCCCCTTACGCATAATTCTTGGTTCTACCAAAGTGTTGTTGCATGCCTCGTCGGTTGGCTACACTGATCAAACTGATAGTTTATAAACTGAGTACCTTTATATATCTAAACGAACACTTTGAAATAAATTTTGAAAAAAAATCGAAGTCCCACCTTTCTTACATTGTGTGGCGCCGAGAAGGAAGGCCGGAATTTGATTAACCTACAAAAATTCTAAAAATCTACATCTCACCTTTTTTCCTGGTTCAAACAATCCTTTAAAAAGCTCTTAAAATTTGTTCTTCTCCAACCTATGCAAAGCATCTAGAATCTAAGATGAAATTTTGGAAACATTTTTAGATTGGATTTGTTTTTACTTGCACAAGGAAAACCATCATTTTCCACTTAATGGAAATCAGCACCCAGAATCCAAGCGCATGTGACTGGATACAAAGAACGGGTAAGCTTGCCTTTTTTTTAGTAATAAAACAGAGCACAATTAAACACAAAATACTCCTTGAACTAAAGTGAGCTACATATGAATTCAAAACTCAAATTCGTGAGCTTGCATCTGATCAACTCTTTTTTTTTTAAAAAAAAAGGAAAACAAAATACCGATGAGGTGTAAAAACCCGTTGACCGTCGGGGGACGCGTGCTACTTGTGAGCTCGGAGAAGCATCGAACTCGTAGCATATTGGGCCGAGCCGGCACAGGCCCAACGAATATCGGACCACCGGTGATTCTCATAAAAAAAATATCGGACCGTGACGTGCCTGGGCCGGAGCAAAACACCAGGCCCAGGCCATGGGCTCAGGCCTTATGGCCATCTATAATGCGAGGGAAGAGTTGACATGAGCGACGGCAAATTAAGATTTGACAAGAAACTAGGTGAAACTGCGAGATTACTGCGAGATTTGCATACATGACTACTATAGGAATGTGCATAATATATATAGAAATGAATGAAAGTGAACACAAAACCTATATTGCTAATCAAATCAAATCAAATTTTATGAAATATTCATTGATACTCTATGGTATATATGATGGACGGTGAGATCGTTTTTTCTGAACAATATGATGGACGGTGACATTTTATTTTCTAGTAGGTGGGTTGGACAGTTTCTATTATTAGCTAATGATGTGTATCACTGATTTTGTAATGGGTTTTATTTACTGTTTATACTTAGTAATTTGGTGGGTCTGTAATTAGTGGAGGATGATGTCAGCGGATGATGTGACGGAAGGAGAAGCTAGAGAAATAGCCTACTAGGCATTAGCTTTATAAGAGTTTAGGATGAAGTCAGAAGATGAAGTCGGCAGAAGACTGAACTTCAGCTCTTATATTTGTTTTTTTGGATAATGGAACAAATTCCAATCAGCTCTTATATTTTATACTAGCAAAAATGCTCGTGCGTTGCAACGGAATCTTACACGCATACAGGAGTGGCCAAAAAAATTTCTTCACCCGTGTTGGTCTCCATCTCTCCAACGATGCTTGCTACGAACCAAAAAGTGAAATCACCCGTGTTGGACTTCAACTCTACGATAACTTGTAGGAAGGTAGAGGTGAAAAAAAAAACGAATCCTACACGCATACAGGAGTGGCGGCCTTACGTGTGAGACAGTTACATCAATAAATAGGCCAGACCAAAAAACGACCAAACCAAAAAACTGGCTGAAATTTTGCCTCTTTATAATTAAGGTACAGATACACCAAACTTTTTCTTATTTTTCGACAAAAAGTTTTTTTTTTTGGTATAAAGTTGAATTGGTCAATCAATGATCCATATGCAACGTACGATAAGGAAACAATGGCATGTATTTTGACATGTTTCTTTGGGCAGACGTGTCCTTTATTAGAGTGGAATTATTTTTATTTTAGAGTAAAGTGCACACCCGGTCCTTATACTTGTCCGGGTGTGTCACCCCGGTCCATGTACTCTTAAAACGACTAATCAGGTCCCTAATCTTTGTTTGTGTACCGTTTAAAGCTATAACCGAGTGTTTGTCCATCGTTATATTTGCAAATGACCCCCTCAGATTGGTACAGAGTGAATTATCCCCATTCGTTGCTGACCGACTGTTCTTGGCGCCGCTGCTGCCAATCGCGAGGCTGAGGCCGACGAGGACCAACCTGTCGCCGTCGTTGATCGCATCCAGGAGCGCTGGCGGCCATGTCCAGGAGCGACTTCAGTAGCTGTTGTATATGACCTCACAGATTGATGCGTACAATTTGATTGTAATCTGACAAAAGGTGCAACATCCATCATTTTGTTTTGCCAAAACGTGCAACATGCAGAAAGTGAAAAGCTATATACAAGCTGACAGTCAGATGCTAATGAAGCTACTGCATCATCCAGAACGAGGTCTAAACATAGTTCTAAATAAATTAACAAAAGGTGCAACATCTTTGCTAAATTTTTACACTAGCACTGCTCCATAACATTCAGGACTGCTCCCTGTCATTCAGGATTTGTTAGCTGTTGTTCCCTTTCTTGGCTTGGATTTTTTTGCAGGTGCTTCATTTCCATCCTTGGTGCTTGTTCCTGTAGTCGTCCTCTTCCTACCTGCAGCTGCCTTTCCTGCCTTTGTGCACGTAGTCAGTGGTGTAGGTCTTGCTACAGGTTGATTGGAGAAAATGAAGACACTATCAGGCAATGGCCCATGAGCCTGAGAAAGTGATGTAGACTGTGACCCCTGCAGCGAATAAGTGGTTAACATATTTTTGAACAGAAACATTGTTAAGTTGCATTGAAATTCTATACATTACCTCTGCTAGCATCTGACTCCACAGGGTTGTGCTGCCTTGTGTCATGGACTCAGCCTGGCCTTCTTGCCTCAATTCCTGATCGATAGGGTACTCTTGTTCTGGTTGTTCTTCTGGATTGGCTTCCTGGTTTGCTGTTGCCTGTGCAGCTTGTTGTTCGGCTTCTTGTGCTAATGTAGCACGTGTTGCGGCCACTAAATTTTTTGCTTCCTCTGAACTAAAACCCATCCTCTTAAGCTTGCAACCACTAGAATTATGGTTAGCATCTGAACAATGTCTGCAATGCATGACCACACCATGCCTACTCAGTCTTGGCCCATTCTTTCCTTGAACTTCATGTGGTTGTTTCCTCCTAGACTTGGGTGGCCTGCCTGCTTTCTTCTCATAAACTGGTGGTAATACTTCAGGCCCATTCACCTTTTCCCATTCAGTTTTGTCCTTGCAAGGCCAAATGTTGAATTCATATGCATTTTTGAAAGCTTCCACAGAATAACAATTAGCAAGGACACTTTCAGGTTGGATCCTCTCACTTCTCAAGCATGAGATAGCATGACAACATGGCACCCCTGTTAATTGCCACCTTCTACAATCACATGTCCTAGCATTAATGTCTACTATGTGTTGGTAATCCTTTATCTGCACTTGGAAAACACCCTGTCCTGATGGTGAAGCAAAGCACATGTTTGCAAATTCTGCATTTTTTGCTACCTTTTTCCTAATTTTGGGACAGAAAGCACCTTGTATATCTTTTCCTATCTCTTGTTGCTTACTGTAGTGCCTTGTCATGAGTTGGCACTTTATCCTTTCTAGCATACTAAGGATTGGCAAGTCTCTAGCTTCTAGAATGTAGCTATTGAAGACCTCACAATTGTTGTTCAGCAATATATCACATTTGGGAAATTCACAGAAGTAAGCCCTTACCCATGTGTTAGGAGGCATCTTTTCTAGCCATTTGTAGGCACCCTCATTCAAAGCTTTCATCTTTTCCATATTTCTAGTCCACTGTTGAACTGAAGAAGACCTTGCACATGCCCACAATTGTTTTTTCAAAATTTCCCCTTTGAACTTCTCATTGAAGTTAGCATACAAATGCCTGACACAGAACCTGTGTTCAGACTCAGGAAAGACTTGCTTCACAGCTGGGATTAAACCCTGAAAGAAAACAATTATTAGAACACCTAGCAACATGAAAAATGTTAGCCAATCAAAGAACATAGGAAATTAAGTGAATACCTTCTGCTTATCTGTCATTATGGTCCATGGGAATGTGTTGTCAATTTTCAGGTCTTTCTTCAAGGTTTCTAAAAACCATTTCCATGAAACAAGTGACTCCACCTCAACAACAGCAAAAGCAATAGGAAAAATGCAGTCATTAGGGTCCATACCAACTGCTGTCAGAAGCTGACCTCCAAACTTGGTTTTCATATGGCATCCATCAAGGCAAATTAAGGGCCTACAGCCAGCAAGAAACCCCCTCTTGCAAGCATCTAGTGACATGTAGCAAGTACTAAATAAGTTGCCCGCAAGGTTAAGGTAGAAAGAACTTCCAGGGTTACTCCTCCTCAATTCATTGCCATAATCCCACAAGGAATTAAACTGTAGCACTTCATCACCGTGAATAGCCTTCATGATCAGTCTTCTAGCTCTAGCAAGTTTGGTCCTTGATGGTGTAAGGTTCCAGTCCTTTTGCACTGTCCTTCCAAAACCAGTAATGCTCATCTTGTCATTTGCTCTAAAAGAATCGATGTACTTTGCAGCCAACCATTTTGCAGTACATCTCTTGAGAGCCCATTCCTTATGGCAATTGTGTGCCCCATAATAAGTCTTAACGACAAAGGATTCGGTCCTGGAGTCCAAAGAAACATATAGGTTCCATGGGCAGCCATCAGCACAATGAGCCCTTATCCTTTTCTTGTCATTCCTTGGCATCTTAATTTCAACCCTATTCCTAACACTATACTCAGTGATAGCTTCTCTAACCTTCTGGACAGTTGGGAACACTAGGCCAACATGAAAGGTTGGGTCTTGCATATCCTCCTCTGTGAAAGATGTAAACCTCAGTCTCACATCACCTTCCCCATCTGATCCTGGAAGGTCCAAATCTTCATCATCAGTATCCTCTTCATCATTTCCCTATACAGGTCTAGATATAACCAATGTCTTCAGTTTGCTTCCTTTTGCTTTCTTGTTGTCTTTAACCACATTCACATTAGAAGAAACAAGGTCCTCAAATAGATCCGCATCTCCTTCTGCTATCTCATTATCACTGTCCCATAGCACATCATCTTCACTCTCATTCTCAGTCTGTGGCTCATTGTGACAACCTTGATCCACTCTAATATTCTCCAAATTTGTGTAGTAAACAGGCAACTTTCCTGTAGGATTCTTCTCTGCATACTGCATTTTACATGGGCTGATGACATTTGGCAATTCAGACACTGGATTCGCAACAAAATCATCCCAATTGACTTCATTGTACAAGTCCTGTTGATCAAAATATACAACCATATTTTTCACATCCCTTGCACATGTTGCCATTACATTGGTGTCAGTATCTGAAAGTATGAGGCGAAGACCATCTGGAAATGACATCCCTGGTAGCAGCCAATGTATCTTCAAGTTTGAATTGTTCTGGTACCCTAACTGCCTTGCAAAGTCTAGAAAACACAAAGGAGACCATGTATCTGCATCTATACTATCAATCCAAGACACCCTTTCATCCACATATGATCTGAGATTCCCAGAACCAATGATAAAACCACCATGGTGAATCTCTACCGTGAATAAATCTCTACGATCACCTAGAGAGTAGATGAAAAATCGACAAAATAAGGTACAGTACAGTGAAGAGGATAAAATTCGAGACCCTAATTCGATGAATCGAGAAGAAAAGGCATCGATCAAACTCACCATAAACAGGGGGAGGTGCCCCTATTGGGCGCAGCGTCGCCACCATCCTTGTGGCCGCAGCACGTCAGCGATCCAATGCTCGATCGCACGCCTCTCCTGCTCCCAAGCGCAGAGGCCCTCGCCGCCCTCGTTGCCGTCCCTTCAATCGCCCGCCTCGACGCCCTCGCCGCAGCCCGTGACGACGAAGGCGAGGGGACGAGCGATTCAGGTTACGAAGGGGTACGATGGAGTCCAATAAGGAGATGAGCTCCGAACCTGAAGGGCCTAATTGCAATTAGATGCCAGACCATCCGTGATTAGGGACCTGATTAGTCGTTTTATGAGTACATGGACCGGGGTGACACACCCGGACAAGTATAGGGACCGGGTGTGCACTTTGCTCTTTATTTTATTTACGACCCTATGGCGTGTCTCAACATTTCAATTAATTCTTTTTGCGCTTTGTATTATTATTACCATGAAAACAAACGAAATACTAGCAGATCAGGATTAATGCTGCTCGTTACGACCATGATTTCTCAATCTATATACAGCCAACCAGATAGGCAAAAATTGGCTTCAAAAAGCATGGCTAAAAGATAGCCACCCAACCTACATGGCACGATGGCAAACCCGACAATTACGCATCGGTCTTGTTCACAACCAAAAGAGTTAATTTTTTGAGGAGTTAATTAATATTTTTAAACTTGGTGATATTATTTTCAAAATGTTTTAAAGTGGACTTTAGGAATTAAAGAAAATCTTAAGCTTCCCTTGTCACCCCACTCGATGCCAGTAAACTCTCTATGGATAGTTCTCTCGAATAAATAAGCTGGTCACTGGGTTCACACCATCTACTGACACATTGTGGTTTTAATTTTAAAAACGAAGCAATTTACAACTCTCTGTCTAAATTATAAAATATTTTGATATTTTTAAATTCGTAGCTCTAGTCTAAACATAATACCTCCGTCTTATAATAATTGGACGTTTAGTTTTTTTAAGACGTCTAATTTTGATTAAATATATACATATAAAATAGTTATATTTACGACGTGTAACAAATATCGTTAGGTTGACATTGTAACATACTCTTGTGATAAATTTATTTGGAGATCTAAGTGGTGATGTTATTTTCTATATAGTTAGTCAAAATTCAAAAACTTTGACTTGTTGGGAAATGAGATTTGCAATTACTTTGAGATAGATGGGGTAATATATATTTATAGGTGCGTAGCAAAAGCTAATTAAGACAAAAAAAAAGCTAAAAACATCTTGTACTTTAACACGGTGGGAGTATATATGGGAATTTCCTTTGTGCCCTTGCAGCAAACAATTTGCAAAAGGAGCTTTTTTACGTTTGGATGGATGCTGGATGATGTGGCAAGCTAGTCGCCATCGCCAGCTCGAGCTTTCTTGTATTCCGGTACGGTACGGGCAAAGCTGAAATGAAAAGGGGTGGTGAATTCACGAGGCAAATTTTGGATTTTTCACCCAAATCCAACAACAACAGGAAAAAAAAAAAAAAGTTTTGTTCCAAAGCAACGAACTGCCTTTCCCGTCAGCAGCAGCTGCAGCTGCTGTTGTTCATCTTCATCTTCATCCTCCCAATCCTCGACTGATTTCTCTCCCGAATTCGCACCTCCCCCTCGCTTCGCTGCATCTCATCGCCACCGGAGTCATCGCGAGGACTGGGCCAGCGCTCTCTCCCTCTAACCCTCCGCCTTTGTTGCTGACAACGACGACTGGGCGAGCTCTGTCGCCGGCCTGCGCCAACGCCAGGTGCCCAGGTGTTCGTCGGGCCCTTCGCCAGGTCTTCGTCGGCCACTTCGCCTGCGACGAGCACCCATCAGGTATCCCTTCTCTTCCCTTCCTGCTGTGCGAAACTGAGCGCCCGAACCCTAATGTAAGCTAGTGTTTGGTTATTTGTATTGGATCTCACCTGATTACAAGTATTTACATGTATTATTGTGTCTACTAACTAGGATTATTTTGCGAAAACAATTATCGGGTGTACATGTTCTGCCTCCTGGTGTCAGACAGTTTACTTCGCAGTCATAGCATCTGTAGCCACAACCAGCTGCAGATGTTTCTGGGGTGGCATACTGACATGTGTTGTAGAGTGGACAATTGAGGGTATGGAGGGAAGCGATCAGTCCACACGCGATCGCCACCTATTTGGTGGGAAATTTGGTACACCGGATCAGTTAGTAACTGTCAGCGAATCCAATTTATCATGCTGTCGAATTAGGCCGACAAATGAATCATTCTTATGTTTGGACAGTTGAAGTGCCCCTTCCTGACTTTTGTCGGTCTCATGTATCGTTTTTTGTTTTGGAGTTCTATTAGGATCAGATACAATGCCCCATATAATGTTGTTGCAGTAATATGCCATGTACAAATAGTAGATTCTGTATCTGTCAGGAACACACGGTAGCTACGAGTTGGGTGGATGGATTCAGTAGACCAGATCAGTTCGTATCTGACAGGAATCCCATTTATCATGCTTAGGCCGGTCTTGTCATATGTCTAAGAAGGAATTATTATTGCGTAGAGTGATAGACAAGTAGAGGCGCCTTCCTGATTTTGGTTGGTTTGTGTATCGTTTTGTTTTGGAGTTCCGTTATCAGATATGCCACCTCATATCATGTTCTGGCAATAATATGTTGTGCACAAATAGTAATTTTGTAACCGTCAGGGGCATGTTTTCATGATATGCTAAATTGAGATCATGTGATTTTAGGTATTTTGGATTCCAGCATGACGTGTCTAGTCTTATAACAGGAGCGAAATGGACGAGGCTGTTCCTGCTTTGGCTACCGGCCAAGCTTCAATTGATGCTGTGACGGAGCAGCCTGTGAATGTGTACATATGGGACATGGATGAGACACTTATTTTGCTCAAGTCACTTCTGGATGGCTCATATGCTGGGGCTTTTGACGGCCTCAAGGACCGTGAGAAAAGTACTGAAATAGGGAAGCGATGGGAGAACCTCATTCTTGAACTCTGTGATGAGCACTTCTTTTATGAGGAGGTCAGTTAGCACCTAAACTCGGTACTGCCATACATGCTAAGTACCTACTAGATCATGAACAAATGGTATGCCATTTATATTTTGCAGACCTACATATCAAAGTTATACACAAATTTGTTAGGATTGTCCCTTTGAAAGCTACTTTCAATTTTCCTGTAGATGAAATTTTCCATGACATTGCACTTCACATTATCTAGCTTGCCTGCTCAGTTACTGCCTATTGTTTCCTTGATAGTTCTGCATAAGTCATTAGCTGCTTATTTTTGAGACATGCTGTTTCTCCTTTTATGCTCATGTCTTTATTTTATTTTATTTTATTTTATTTTTTCAACTGATCTGGTCGTTTCCGCACTAATGCAGATTGAGAACTACAATGAACCCTATCTCAATGCTTTGAATGAATATGATGATGGGAGAGACTTGACCTCATATGATTTTGAGGCTGACTGTTTTAGTTCACCCTATGATGATGCGAACAAAAAGAAGCTTGCTTATAGGCATCGTGCTATTGGAGAGAAATATGCAAAGGTGTCAATTTCTTACAAGAATTACCTTATCTCGCAATATTTTCTTTAAAGGGCTTCATAAGATGATTCAGCTTGGTATCTGTTTTTCCTTTTTATGGTGTGCATGTTATTTCAATTCTACTTGATATGGAAAGTTACATGACAACCTTGCAACAGGAACTCTATGAATGTATTCAAGAGTGACCTTGTAAATATATAGCTGGATTGCTCAAATCACTCTTGTAGTGAACTACTGTAACTCTTATTTCATTTGTTGTACATCCTATTTAATTAGATGTGTGTCTGTGGTAAGAAGTGTCTGTGTTTTCTGTTGAATGATATATATGCACTTGTCTGTAACTCTGTATACGAGTTGCTACACTGTGTCAAATGGGTTTTGAGTATAATCATATATCAAGCTGGATGCCGGGAAATATGTCAAAAAAGTCTGCCATCTTGTAGATTACAGTATTAGGGGCAGCTGAAGTTTCTAGTTGATCTCATAAACATATGAAGGTTTGCTTCCACAGAATTCACTGGGCAACATGAATTGCTGAAAGGCCCTTCTGTAAAGGACTTTTGGTTTTAGAAAAATAGAGTAATGGTAGTAATCGGATCCGAAAAATTCAGTACTGGAAATATTTTCAGAGCAACATTATTATCAGATAAGAACCTTTCTGTTGCTTTTGTATTGTTCTTATGTCATTCTATTGCTTTTGTGATTTATGTGATTACTAAATTGGGCTATTTTTGTGCTTCCAGGGTTTGGAAAAGATTCTGGACCAACACATGGTCAAAGTCTGGAACGATCAGTACAATTTGACTGACAAATATACTGATGGCTGGCTGTCTTCAGGTATTCTAGTTTGAACTAGTTTTCTTTAATTATTTTTATTTAGTTTTGATATTGACAATATGCATATTTCATCTCCAAAATGTTGTGCTTCTGACTTTCTAATTAGAATTAGTGGAGAAAAATATTAGGTTTTTAACTTTTGGTTGATGAAACTAAATATGAGCCATTATCTAAACTATAAGAGATTACAACCGAGGACAATCTTCTAGAGGTATGACATAATAAGATAGTATGAATATAACCCTTATCTGTTTTACAATATGTGTCCAGCTTACTGGAGATTGTTGCTTCCATTAGCAAACTGAAGAATTTATCCATTGTTTTTCCCATTAGTCTGTACACATGACATGAAGTACTGGGATTGCTATGGAGGGTTCATTTTGTTAAGAGTTAATTGATGATTGACCATTAATTCAGCATATCTATTGCTTTATAGTAGTGTAACCCTTGCACGCATGCAATCTCCTGTTACCTTGGTCACAGCTTTCTCCCCTACTGATACCGAGTCTCTACTGACACTATCAGTAGCCTTTTCCCCGCCAATTAAAAGGGTGGTCTAAACACTGAACTGTGATTTAGCTTGGCTTGTGGTTGGCTTCATAAAGTTACTGAAATTTGTGTACTAGTATCTGCACTTAATTTAAATCTTATCTTCTATTATCATTAGATTCTTGAAAATTGTTATCTTGTTATGCAGCTCATAAGTTGTTGGAAGAAGCATTGGGCAAATCAGCATCAGCACCTACTGCCAATTCTTCAAGCATCAATTGCATAGTTACATCAGGCTCACTGATTCCAAGCCTTGCCAAATGTTTGTTGTATCGCCTGGATGATGTGGTCTCATCTGAGAATGGTATGCTAATGCCTCCAATTTTTCCTTGAAGCACTTACTTCCTGCTGTATATGTGGCACTTTGCAAGCCATGAATCAGATTAGTGATATTGGCCTTTTCTGTTTGACAAAATGTTGTCCATGGCAAATAACATTACTAATCTAAATGAAGTTGGCAGTAACAGTTTGCTTGTGTTTTGCAGTCTACAGCTCATGGGAAGTAGGTAAGCTGCAGTGCTTCAAATGGATCAAGGAGCGCTTTGATGGTCCAAATGTCCGCTTCTGTGCAATCGGTGATGGGCACGAAGAATGCACTGCTGCACAAGTCATGAAATGGCCATTCATCAAGATTGAGTTCCGCCCTGAAGCCCATCACAGGTTCCCTGGCCTTGACATGCCCACAGTGCAGACCTACATGGATGTGATATATGAGTCATCAAGCAAAGATGGTTGACCAACGATTGATGTTGGTCCTGTTTCTCCTCTGACCTCCAGAACTCATGGAGCTCTTGTTTGAGGAAAGTGTAAGCAAAGAGATGTCGTGGGAAAGGAACATGTTGTCCTCCCTCGATCTTTACCTTGGCGAATTAGAAGGCAGGTGTGATAAATAAGAGTCTTACTAGTTCGTCCATGTCATAGATCCTGTATTGTGTTTACATGTTATTACTGTGATTCAGGCAATTGTGTCTTGTGTCTGGGCGTATTTCCCATGTTGTGCATTGCCAATTTGCCATTTTCAATTTCTGTTTATATGCTTCATAGGTTTATATAGGTGGATGGTCGCTTGTTTAAACAGGAGGTGGTACATGCATTGTTCTGGGAAATTAGAACCATAAGTTAGGCTATTGTGTTGCGATGTTCTAGTCGGTCTCCTCTCCATGTGTTCAGTTGGAGATGTAGTGACAGTGCTCCATGTATATTTTTTTGATATATACATAGCTCAAAGTTCACCAGCACAGGAGGCGGGCGGCAATGGCGCAATGCCTATGCAGCTATGCTAGTTGGATCGAGTTAAAGATCGTTTCGCACAAATGCACAGTGCTATTGTTTCTGTTAAGATATTAAGGCTATGAAATATATAAAAATAAAACGCGTCAGTTTTATGTAGCTATAATGTGCTCGTGTGTCCCGTAGATATATACTGGCAGTGCAAAATCCACGATTTTTTAAATGTCCATCTCCATTCGATTTTTAAATGTTAAATAGGAAACGGAGGGAAACAACAACTAAAAAGTACCCCCTTCATTTTAAGTTATAAGACTTATTCCGTTTTTCTGATATTTTTATAGTGTATAGCTAAGCACATAGCAAAAGTTACGTAAATTCTTTGGGGGAATCATGATGGTCTACAAAACAATACAACTTTGACTGATATATAAAAAAACATGTTCCAAGTAGAAATGGTTATGTATGGTGGAAATATTTTACATGATGATCCTACTATGTGGTAGCGTCGAGTAAACTTTTTAATACAATTTATGCAAGTCACAAAAATATACATTGTCTCTGCTAATTTTGAAAAAAAAAAACTATTATTGTTCGCTGGTTAAGAGGCTTTTTTTTTACTACCGGAAAGCGACTTCAAAAAATTGTGCTACCGGAAAACGATTTTAAGTAGAATCGTTACCTGTTAAACGATTTTTTTTTCAATTTTGTTAACCGATTAAAAAAATCGTTTTGAGTCGTTTAAAAGAAGTTACCCGTTATTGGGCTCAAAAGCTAAGCCCAAAAGGGCCACAAGCCCACAACCCACCAAAACCAGCAGCGAAGCAACCAGAGCGAGCGAGCGTTCCTCTTCCCCGACGGCCGGGGCGACGGCGGCTCGACTCCACGTTTCTCTGGAACCCTCCGCGACGGAAACCCGCCTCCACCCCCACCTCCCTTGAGCCCTTGCCCTTCCTCGCGGCTCATGCTCGTGGGAGCCCTTTATCGGCGGCGGCGCGCAGTACACAGGTACCAACACTCGGAGCTATTCATACTCCTTCCTTGAGCCGCACTGCTCCCCCGCCGCCGGCCGCTCTACCCCGCCCTCCCCTAATCCGAACCGGAGTCATCCCCGCCACCCGCTGCCCACCACCCACCACCGCCGTCCGCCCACCACCTAATGCTTCCTCTTGTTCATCTTTCCCTGTTTGGTTCTGTGTGCGGCGTTTCTGTGATATTCCTCTCTTAACATATACCGATACTGATATATATACTGATATGAGCTCTCCCTTATATTTTTGTTTGTTCGGTATGGATTTCAGGAGCTGATTGAGTGATCAAACCTTCAAGGTTCGGGTGTGTGATTTTGGAGCAGGAAGCGGCAGCGATATGGTAAGAACACTCATGGACTGTTCCCTGCTCAGTTGCATAGGATATGTTCCCATCTTGTTCTCTGTCAAGAGGTCTAGATAGCTAGTGGAATCCGGTGGTGGATGTGCCAACTGCCAAGTACTTATTTGTAATGATAAATTGACTGTCCCTTTTTGCATTTCGGGTTAATACGGATTTATGTGGCGAATTTGCTTGCTCACTACCCGCATTTAACTTAAGCAGTAGTTCTTTGAGTTTATCCCCTATGTGATTGCTAGAAATGACATGTGTTCAAAATTTAAATTTATATTTGTAGTTGGTTCTTTGAAACTTCAATTTCTATTGCAGCCTTGCCCACTCTGTTTTTGTTGAGCTGGACATGGTAGCTTGGTACTCCTAATTTTAGACCTCTAGCTTAAAAGTTGAAAATACCCCTGCAGGAATATAAGGCGAGATCTACTGGGGCTTCAGGAACTTCCACTAAAAGTTTCAGTGATCTGTACAATATGAAGTACTCAAGCTACTTGAACGACGAACCAATGCCTGATGCTACATCAGAAAAGGAGCAGGTTGGAATACTCAGGCCATTTTGTTACAACTTCCTAGGCTGTTGCAAAAAAAAAAGCTTTGCTGAAGCTAGACCTGCTGCTTCCTGTGTTTTATTTCCAGGGAAATGAGTATTTCAAACAGAAGAAGTTCGCTGAGGCTATTGAATGCTATTCCAGAAGTATTGGGCTGTCTCCTACAGCAGTCACATTTGCAAATAGAGCTATGGCATATCTTAAACTAAGAAGGCAAGTTACTCTGAGACTCTATGCATTGACTTCACCTTATGCTGTTTCTTCATTTGTTCTGCTTTTACTGGAAGTACCCATCTACTACTCTTATATAAATAAACCCCACTTAGGAAATTCTCTCTTCTCTCCTTAAGCCACGTCACTAGGATGCTTCAGTTACCGTCCGCTGCGTCTTCCTCCAACTGCGTCTTCCCCGTGCTTCCCTCTCGATCCTCGCATGCTTCTGCGGCGTTGGTCAGATATGATGAATCGA
>JAKNSH010403538.1:0-17692 GCA_027790015.1 Cymbopogon flexuosus
GATAAACACATCCGAATTCATTGATGTCTGAAGAAATTTCTCTGCATTATCTTGAAGACTGGCTGTGTAGCTACATATTTGGAGCGTCCTATGAATGCCATGACTTATAAGAAATTCGGGCACATTAAAATGGGTTCTATGTCCAAAAGATTAGATTTTTTTTTGTTTATTGATAAGCATTTTAGATTCAATCCTCCCGATTTTCTATGCTTATTCTTCATGCCTTTGAATGTCTTATGCACCTGACACTCGTGAACTGGTAAACCTGCTATGAATATTATTCTAGACTAAAATACTATATTCAGAAATAGTGTGAGCCGTAGGTGACATGTATACTACTGCTTAATGTTGGATTCAAGTTTGTTTTGGAAAGCAAGATTGAGCCCTTCAGCTACTTGATTGTTGGTTGTATTGCATATAACCAATCTGTCCTTTGTGGCTTTACAGGATTGCTTTGGTAGGCCGATTGCAAGTGCACCAGATTCGTGGTTTGATGTTGTTGAGCGCACCTCAAATGACAATAACAAGACATTACAGTAAGCATTTGTTCTACTATTCTAATTTATGGGAAATAAATAAATTCAGCTTAGCCAATATGACATTAAGAGGCTAAACATAGTTAAGTATGTCTTGTCCACTTTCCATGGTATAAATTGGGAATGGATGAGAATGAATGATCAGTCAGAGAAATTATGGCAAGTAATGGAATGAAAAGCAAGTTTCAACTGTCGCTAATGTTCATTATTGATTTATTGTGCAGGCGCACCTCAAATACCACCAGATGCCTGAATCTGGGTTCCTACAACTACCTTGGCTTTGCTGCAGCAGATGAGTACTGCACTCCACGTGTTATTGAGTCTCTCAAGAAATACTCAGCAAGCACCTGCAGTGTTCGTGTTGATGGCGGTATGCTACATTCTGAACATGCTTATATTTTTACAACTTTTTAGGAACACAAAGTACTTCTCTGACCCCTTTCATCTTGTAACAGGTACAACCAAGCTTCATGCTGAGCTGGAGGAGTTGGCTGCCCGTTTTGTTGGAAAGCCTGCTGCTATCCTATTTGGCATGGGTTATGTTACAAACTCTGCGATCATTCCCTGCCTAATTGGAAAGGTTTGATCAAATGCATATAGATACTTAACTAGAAATGTCGCTAAGCTGAGGTGATTACTATATCTAAACCGAGGGTTGGTTATTTATTTTACCTTCTTGGGTTATTCCAGGGTGGGCTTATAATTAGTGACTCTCTGAATCACAACTCAATTGTCAATGGTGCAAGAGGATCTGGTGCAACTGTTAGAGTTTTCCAGCATAACTGTAAGCTGTTGTGAATTTCAACATTGCATATCAGTATTTGGTCTCCCTTGTTCATAATGACTTACCATGGCAATGTAATCTTGCAGCCCCTGCTCATTTGGAAGAGGTCCTGAGAGAGCAGATAGCTGGTGGTCAACCACGGACACACAGACCATGGAAGAAGATCATTGTCATTGTTGAGGGTATCTATAGCATGGAAGGGGAGCTGTGCAAACTTCCTGAGATCATAGCTGTCTGCAAGAAATACAAGGTCTTGAAAATTTTCTTGTAATTAAGTTTGGCA
The DNA here is from genome assembly GCA_027790015.1 of Cymbopogon flexuosus. Lineage (NCBI taxonomy): Eukaryota > Viridiplantae > Streptophyta > Magnoliopsida > Poales > Poaceae > Cymbopogon > Cymbopogon flexuosus. The sequence goes on from JAKNSH010403538.1 coordinate 1,604, forward strand.
CATAAATTATTCTTTTCTGCATCTAAGTCCATTGAACCTTAATTGAGTGCAACAAAAAGGGCCGGTCCTCTGGTCACCTGTAACAATCATATTCATTTGCTCCTTGTTCTGTCAAACAGGCCTACACATATCTGGATGAGGCCCATAGCATTTGTGCTATTGGGCAGTCTGGCCGCGGTGTTTGTGAACTCCTTGGGGTTGACCCAGCTGATGTAGATATAATGATGGGTACTTTCACCAAGTCTTTTGGATCATGTGGTGGATATATTGCCGCATCCAAGGTGCATACTGCTGAAAAAGACTGTATTACAACTGTAGCACTTGGTAAGACTGCAATGAAGATTGGCTGATTCTTTTCACTATAACTTTCAGGAGATAATTCAGCACCTGAAGCAGAGTTGTCCAGCCCATCTGTATGCTACTTCCATGTCACCACCAGCAGTCCAACAAGTTATCTCTGCCATCAAAGTTATCCTTGGGGAGGATGGCTCCAACAGAGGTACTAAACAAGCTTTTTTAACGCTATTTTTTTTCCTTTTCATTTGCTTGTGTATTAATGTTCAATTAAATAATTATCTTTCCTTGTGATATATTGAAGGTGCCCAAAAACTTGCACGCATCCGTGAGAACAGTAATTTCTTCAGGTCAGAGCTCAAGAAGATGGGTTTTGAGGTTCTTGGTGACAATGACTCTCCTGTCATGCCCATAATGCTCTACAATCCGGCCAAGATTCCTGCATTCTCCAGGGAGTGCCTTAGACAAAAGGTTAGTAGTAGAGTTTGTATGAATATTCTGAAGATCCAAATAGCACTAAGCTTTTGGTATAGTTTTCTTCTAAATTATTATACTTTCTTGGAGAACTGTGGTGCTAATAGCAATCTGCATGTAGTCCATATCCATCACTATTGGCACCCATCGGATTCATTGTTCCTATTTGTCATATGGCTCATAAAAGTACATGTATTTCAGGTCGCTGTTGTTACCGTGGCATTTCCTGCAACACCTCTTCTTCTTGCTAGGGCACGCATCTGCATTTCCGCTTCACACACTAGGGAGGACCTGATGAAAGCCCTTGATGTGAGTGCTATATATTTTTTTGGCATAAATACTTCATTTTTCTCTAGTAGACATAAATAGAGCCGAACTGATGTGTTTGCTGTCTGTACAACACACTTTCAGGTTATCAGCAGAGTTGGCGACCTTGTGGGCATCAAGTACTTCCCTGCAGAACCACCAAAGATAGCTGAAGCTGATCATGATAAGCTGGAGTAGGAATGAACCCTGAATCGCCCCATGAGTGATTGAAGTTGTTAGAATCCCTTATGGAGTTATCAACAAATCATTACGGAAACAAGCACACATTGAGCAGTTTCATTGGGATCTTGTCAATACGCAAAGAGTCCAGGATCTGTCATATTAGCTGACTATTGTTTGTTCATTGTACGATTATTCTTCCAAATGTGTATAGCTGGTTGAAATTCAGTTGTTCTGTTGTTAATCCATTCCAAATATGTAACATAATTGGAGGCAATATAAATTTTTAGTAGAGCATTACTGAGTTTCCCCTGGCAGAGCACCGACGACCACGAAGGCCTCTTGCCTTCATGTGTTTTTGCCCTTTTTTATTAGATGTCTCTTTACTCTTTAGATGAAGTTATGAATTATTTAGCTAAGTTTTGGGTATAAATCAGTGAATGGTATATGCGGCTACTGACAATGGTTTTTTTTTTTCTTGTTATGCTTATAGTGGATTTTCCCCTTCTTCTGAAGGGATGCTTCTAGTGGAAGTTGTACTTGTAGATGTAGACAGTTGTAAAACTCATAATCCTGTCAAAAATGAGTAGTTAAGATGAGAGGTGCATCCAGCATTCATCTAGTGTGATTATAGCAGTTGTGGTATAATATACTACTGGATACCTCAGCTGCTCGTCACTCGTTTCCATCTATTCTGTGCGGCGCGTGGCCTTCCGTTTGGTCACAGTTCTCCTGGCGGGCCTACCTTGATTCATGGGTATTCACTTGAATACCCAAATTTTTTGACAAAAGATTTTATACATATATATATAGTATGTATATATGTATTAGAAAAAAAGAAGAAGTGGTGTTAATCCCGCCAAGAACTTGGCTCAAAAACTAATATCCTACTCCTTTCCCTCTCCCACCTGATAGCCCATGGCCCATCAATGCCGAGTGCGTCCACACACCATGCCCACCCCCATCTGGCTTTTCTTTACTTTTTGCTCAAAAAAATGGTTTTGCTTATTCCCTACTGTTCGTTCTCACTAGCTACGTCACGTGGTGGCGTAGTTAGTGCGAACCACCAAAATAAGAATTGGATATTTTCCTTGCTATTTGGACATCTTGTGTTACTAATAAATTATGCTCAAACTCTATTAATCTCAATTGTGCATTATATTTTTCTATAAATTTTAAAATCAGAAATATGTGGTTTTGTATTAGAATTTACTTCTTCCCTTACAAAGTGTAAGACGTTTGATTTTTTTACTTAAAGTTTAACCACTCTTTTTATTCAAAAATTGTATGCAAATATGGTCAAACTTAAATAATTCTTAAAGAACATATATTAATAATAATAAAGTAAGACACAACAAAAGATATGATATTTTTGAATATTTTTTTGATAACACAAGCAGTCAAACTTGGAGACAAAAAAAAAGTCAAACATCTTACAATTTGTAACAGATTTAGTAGGAGCTTAGATTGCAAAAAAATAAGATGACATCCTTCCATATTTTGAATACCCAGGGTGAAAATCCTGGGCCTGCCAGTCCTGAGTCAACTTTGGAGTTAGCATGTTTAGAGTACGAGGACTTGTGAATATATAAACATAATCCCGAGTGATCTGAAATGGACCTCTTCAACTTGCATGCATCAGAGTTTGAGTAATATACTAGTATATAATAGTGTTATTGTTTTTCCTGAACCGGGATTGAAAATTTTCTATGCTGGGTTGCTGGACTAGCTGTGGCTTCACACTATGCTTTGACTCCCAAGTAGGATAGCAGGAGTCAATGGATCGAAGGATGTCAACTTTGGAGTGCAGAGTAGCCAACAAGGACGGAATCAGAAGCCACCTAACAGGATCCTTTGAAAGAAATCGTTGCTTTTTTTTTTTTTTCTGAACATAAGAAATCGTTGCTAGTCACGGATTGAAGTGGAAGAGGTCCATTTTGTTGCCTGGATGGTCATGTAGGCTTTACGTCATGCATGATGCATGTTTATTTGACGTTTCTCCATCATGTTTATTTCGAGAAAATTGCATATTTAGGACAAAATTATTATTATTATTATTATTATTATTATTATTATTATTATTATTATTATTATTATTATTATTATTATTATTATTATTATTCTTCTTCTTCTTCTTCTTCTTCTTCTTCTTCTTCTTCTTCTTCTTCGGCTTATGCTCCCAACATCTACAGCATTGTATTCGCATTGATCCAATGACCATATCATGAGGGCACATTTAAACAACGCGCTTTACATATTTAGGACTCCAACCATTGACTTTGTAAAAATAACCCTTGAAGCCTTGCTTTCTTGTTTTCCATGACATTTGATGTATTTTAATTTTTATTAATCCAAATAACTAATCTATTTTCTTAACTTGAAACTAATATAGAGTTTAAAAAGTTGCTGTCCAATAGAAGTAAATGTCAAGTCATAAATCACTTTAGAGTTCCTTTTATTTTTAGTTGCTTAGTTCTAGCTTCACCATCCACCGTAAGCCAGCACAAGAGGTCTCCAAAAAAAAACAATCATTTCCCAAAAGTCGCTACTACACAGAAAATGATTTGGGGACACCTCATTTTATTTAGAGGCAGACTAAAGTGATAGAGTCTTCTAAAATACATGGCTAGCTATTCTACGAGACAATCAACCATTTACGGATACCTAAAAAACCTATCGCTTCTCAAAATCAATTAACACAAGAAAATAGAGCCTTTTAAAGACGTGCGGCCAAAGAAGCCCGTCTCAAGAAATGATGCTGAGGTCAAGCAAGCCCACTAAGCTACACCATGTATACTTACTCAGGCTATGACTATCTCTTTATGGTGCCACCCCTCTTCCACACTCCTCCAACTCCGAGGCCTACACTGCTACACCAAAAGACATCGGTCACCAACCCCTTCCTCTTGGAGGTGATGATGCTAGCGGGTGTGCTCTAGGATCTGGCATCAGATCTATTGACTATGTACGCTTGGTTCCCCCTCCTAGTCGACTAATGTGCTTCGGGATCCTCTGTTGTGCTACTCTCCATCCTCCTTATCCTCCCCTGGATTTGTAGTGGCACTCTCCGTCCTCTTAATCTTGCTCTCACTCTCTCCCTCCTCACAAGGTTTCGCGGTGTGTCATGGACAATGAGTTGGTTGTGAGATAGAGGACAACACGATGGAGGGGTGCGACAACAAGGAAGTTAGAGGACGGTGTGGTGGCGAGCAAGGAGAATATGACATAGCTGCTTCAGATCAACGACGTGTTAATCCTTAGGCAACGATGTGCATATTGACACGGTGGCAACACCAAGCGGCCTGGATCGAGGCTTGAGCTTTTTTTAATTTGGATTGATAGAGATCGACATAAACAACCATAACAGTGACGTCGAAGCAGAGGTGGTCGTGGTGCCGTGGTGCCCATATCGGATAACCTATTTTGCCCGCCTCTAAAAAGATTTATTGTACATGCTAGAGAGTTTTTTTTATTGCTACATGCTAGAGAATTGGAGCCAAAATTGTACCATCAATCTCTTGGGTCGTTGCAATATCTCTCTTTGACTCATACTAACACCGATCTCCTTTGCCATCACACTTTATTTTCACACTCTTTACTAAAATCTCTTGCGAGAATTCTCCTCGCACTCTTCGCACATTTGCACGTGCGATTGGGCCGGTGATCCTAAGGGTCTAGGATTCCTTAGCATTTGCAATATCGATAAGGTGGTAGCCGGTGAGTACATGTGTAGCGCAGGTCCAGGGCTCTTAAACCACCATACTTGCATCCACGACCTACCCTAATAATAAGTCACGGCCGGGGTCTCGAACTCTCTCTCATAAGTCATAACGTTTCTTCCGACTTCAACTACAAGGCCTTGTTCAGTTCCCTCCAAATTCCAAGTTTTTTCGCTCTCTCTCCATCACATCAATCTTTGGGTATATGCATGTAGCAGTAAATATAGATAAAAAAATAACGAGATGAATCTTTTAAGCCTAATTAATCTATAATTAAACACTAATTGTCAAATACAAACGAAAGTGCTACAATATTACAAGGCCCAACCCTACAACCGTCCAAGCATGCAAGCATGTCCATCCAATCGATCGGGCCATACCACCTCTTTCTGATTGCATGCATGCATGCTGCCTTTTAACAGCGCGTAATGATCAGCGCACCTTACATGCATGCATCACTTCCTTTTGTTTATCTAAAATAAATAGCTCTGGGTCAAGCTTCTTGCATTGCACTTAACTTATCCAACTAATGAGTAATGAACCCTACCACCAACTAGAACAGTCGCGGGCGGTTAGACTGGTAACAGTAGCAGTAGTAGCCAGTACAACCTCAGCCTGTAGCTATATATGCATCTCGTCTCTGCACCATGAATGTTGATTTCAGTCATCACTCATCATCATTCTACAGTGTACTGTAAAAAACTCAATTCATTGCTCCATTTGTACTCTTCTTTCTCTTCAACCCCATCGCATTGCTTCTTCCAATACAATCCCTCACACAGAAAAGCCCGAGAGGCCAAGCCAAGACGTGAACCAAGCAAGCAAGATGGTGAGGAGGCTGGCGTACACGACGGCGCTGACCACGCTCTTCAGCTACGGGCTGCTCTTCGCCTTCGGCCAGCTCAGGGATTTCTTCCGCAACCTCCTCCACTGCTTCAAGCCCAACAACGACAACGTCAAGGTCGTCGTTGTCGGCGGCGGCGGCCCGACGATTTCCTCGTGTTGCAGTTTTGGCTACTGTTTCTGAGGTGGTAGATCGAGGTAGCGGTATCCTGATAAATCCTGACATTGCCTTTCATGCAGGGGTACGCGCCGATCTGCGAGGGCCTGGAGGATTTCTTCGTGCGACGCCTTTACCTGCGGGTTCAGGTGAGACGACGAGAATGCATCGGATTTCATTCGTTGCTGAATGACTGAATCGATCGGTTATGTGATTTTTGTTATATGGTAATTACTAGCCTGGCTTATTAATTATTAGTGTCTGAAGAACTTCCATGGCATTTCTTTCTTTACAAAATATGTTTTTTTCCAACGTTTTATATTTGCATAAACCGCAACACACCCAATCATTCTAGCGTAGGCGTGCCGCGTACGTGTGGCCGCCAACTTTCTTTGCATTTTCATTAATGCATGGGCACGCTCATAGGCTACACATGTATATTTTAAAGCGTCCAATGAATGTCACGAGTACTAGCTACCTCGCTCCATCCTAGTATATAAAAACAAGATCAATAATAAGTCAAATGTTTGGCTATAAATCAAGTTATATAAGAGCGCGCTAAGCTCTACAATGGCTACTTACCTTCGATTTGACTATAAAAAGTTTGTTTTAGTATTATATATAACACGATATCGTGTCTCACATTCTCTTTATTATTACTTGTCACATACATTTTCATGTAGACTCACCACTGTCTATGTTTTACTGTCTATAGTACTCTACCTTGTTGCTTGCATAAGAGTCGAACTCTCTCTCTTCTCTGTCTCTCTCCTCGTCCCTTCTCTCTTTGGTATCATGAAAATACTGATGACCAACTAGCTAGGCTATAAGATAATTGTTCTACTTGGTCTAACAAAGTGGATAAAGAGAGAGCATGTCCTATAAGACAAGAGTATAAAAGTGATTATGATTTATTACGCAACCGACACCAGTGAACATATAAGGATTAAGTCAATTTTTTTGGCCTATTAACTCTTTTTTACCTAATTGTTTTATCTCCAACTATAAAATAATATAACTTTTTACACCACAACTATTAACATTTAATTTTGACACTAAAGCCATCTTAAAGTCACTCAAGACACCATATCATATTTTGATATTTAAATTTTAGATTGACCGAACTAGAAATGACCAAAATCAAAGTTATAGATCTCAATGAGATATACATCTTCGTAGTTGATGGATATTTTATTGGAAATCATTTACTATCCTAAAAGTATATTAAATTTTCTCACATTTTAAATTTTATTTTTTTATTGTTCAAATGAACGATGATACCGTCCCAAAAAAAATTGTTTGAAATTCTTATATTTTGGAATTTAATCTTTTTAATTATTAAAACAAACTCAGATAGAGAAATAACCAAAATCAAACTTATTAGATCTCGATGAGATATACAACTTTTAGTTGTTTTTTTTTTTCATTTTGAGCATTTTTTGTCCCAAAATTCTGTTAGAATTTCTCAGTTTTGATATTTAAATTAATTAATTGAACAGATTTGGATGGTGAATGACCAAAACTAAACTTGTAGATCTCTATGAGTCTACAACTTTGTGGTTGATGACTGATTCATTTGAAATCATTTCCTGTCCTAAAATTTTGTTGGATGTTTTCATATTTTGAAATTCAAAATCTTCAAATTGTTTGAAAGAACTCAAATGGAGAAATAACCCAAACTAGAAGTTGTATATCCTGATGAGATAGATTATATTTTTAAGAAAGATTTTGGTACCAAAGGTTAATTTATGATAATTCTGAAACTATTTTATAATAAAAATCCAATAAATTGTACATAAATATTTTAATACAAAATATAAATAATTATCAATAAGTAGATTTAATATATAATTATTTTTTATAATAACAAAAAAAAACTAAAGTACTTCATTGCTGGCCACTCAACTCTTGCGTTTTTAACTTCAGCACCTCAACTAAAATTGTTCAATTTGAACTTGGAGGTTGTGTTGAGTTGTTTTGGCAGGGCTCAGGGATCAAAATTAAACAGTTTTGATAGTTCATGTACTATAGTTAGATGGTTTTGTAATTAGGAGTTACAATTAGACAAAAACAACGGTTGAGGGCTAAACATGGACTTAATCCGACAGATAAATATATGCTATGTTCTGAGGCTACTAGTTAATCTCGGATTCCGGTGTGTTTTTCAAAGGGAAGACTCAGTCAATCAGTTGCTTCATTGTTGATTGTATTGGACATAACGAGTCCGTCCTTTGTGGTTTTGCAGGATTGCTTCAGTAGGCCAATCGCTAGCGCACCAGATTCTTGGTTTGATGTTCTTGAGCGCACCTCAAACGACAATAACAAGACATTACAGTAAGCATATATATATATTCTATTGTAGTTATAATTTGTGGGAAACAAATTTATGAATGTAGTTATGTACATCTTTGTCCGCTTACTCGATGCAGAAGCTAAGATATTTTTCTTTTCAAAAAAAAAAATTGTCCACTTGTCAGGTTGTCAATTGGGAATGATAATGGTCCTCCGGACATAGAGTCATGCATAGACTAAGTAATGGAATGGATATAGCAAGTTTCAGCTGTGTCTAATACATTACAATGCTCACCATTGTTGCAGGCGTACCTCAAATACCATTAGATGCCTGAACCTGACATCCTACAACTACCTCGGCTTTGCTGCAGCTGATGAGTACTGCATTCCACGCGTTATCGAGTCTCTGAAGAAATACTCAGCAAGCACCTGCAGTGCTTGTGCTGATGGCGGTACGAGTACGACTGACATTATCACCTAGTACATGCTTATTTTTATAGTCATTATATTTCGGAACACAGACTGATCATCCCCTTCATTTCATCTGGTAACAGGCACAACCAAGCTTCACACTGAGCTGGAGGAGCTAGTTGCAGGTTTTGTTGGAAAGCCTGCTGCACTCCTATTTGGCATGGGCTATGTTACAAACTCTGCCACCATTCCCTGCCTAATTGGAAAGGTTTGTTCAAATGCTTATACATTGTCAGATTTCTGAATTACCATGGCTACAACGAGATGTGGTTTACTGATTTCCACTTTTTGTGATATTACAGGGTGGGCTGATAATTAGTGACTCTCTGAACCACAACTCAATTGTCAATGGCGCAAGAGGATCTGATGCAACTGTCAGGGTTTTCCAGCATAACTGTAAGCTGCTGTGCCTCTAAACAACGCAGAGAAGTATTTGGTCTCTGTGGTTCATGTGAACTATCATTGTAAATGTACTCTTGCAGCCCCTGCTGATTTGGAAAAGGTCCTGAGAGAGCAGGTAGCTAGTGGTCAGCCACGGACACGCAGAGCATGGAAGAAAATCATTGTCATTGTTGAAGGTATCTACAGCATGGAAGGGGAGCTGTGTAAACTACCTGAGATCATAGCTGTTTGCAAGAAATACAAGGTTTGGGTTCATTGAAAGTTGGTAAATAATTTTTTCTTTACTATTATTATTTTCTGCTTTCACTGCAACTCAGAACAGTCATACGTTTACTCCTTGTTCTGTCAAATAGGCTTACACATATCTGGATGAGGCCCATAGCATTGGTGCTGTTGGGCGGTCTGGCAGGGGTGTTTGTGAACTCCTTGGGGTTGACCCAGCTGATGTAGATATAATGATGGGTACTTTCACCAAGTCCTTTGGATCATGTGGTGGATATATTGCTGCATCAAAGGTGTATATATAATACTACTGAAAGCAAGCATATTACAATTGTAGCACTTGGTTAGACTGCCTTCAAGATTGGCTGATTGTTCTTCTTGCTACTACTTTCAGGAGATAATTCAGCACCTGAAGCAGAGTTGCCCAGCACATCTGTATGCTACTTCCATGTCACCGCCAGCAGTGCAACAAGTTATCTCTGCTATTAAAGTTATCCTTGGGGAGGATGGCTCCAACAGAGGTACTCAATGAGCTTTCTTTTCTTTTTGCCCTTTTCATTTGCAGCTGTGTTTCACTATAATGTTCAAATGAATGATTCTTCTTTCCCCTTGTGATATGTTGAAGGTGCCCAAAAACTTGCGTGCATCCGTGAAAACAGTAATTTCTTCAGGTCAGAGCTCAAGAAGAGGGGTTTTGAGGTTCTTGGTGATAATGACTCTCCTGTCATGCCCATAATGCTCTACAATCCGGCTAAGATTCCTGCATTTTCTAGAGAGTGTTTTAGACAAAAGGTTTGTGCGTGGTACAGAGTCTATCGGAATATTTTGAAGATCCAAGTAGCACTATGCTTATGCTTTTGATACAGTTTTCTTTCAGAACGATTATTGTGGTCCTAATAGCAATATCATTTTCCTATTTGCCATGCAAGTGATAAGAACTTGTGTTGCAGGTTGCTGTTATTACCGTGGCATTTCCCGTGACACCTCTTCTTCTTGGAAGAGCACGTATCTGCATTTCTGCTTCACACACTAGGGAGGACCTGATGAAAGCCCTTGATGCGAGTGCTATTTTATTTTTGCATAAAGATTTCGTTTTATTCTAGCTAATAGAGCCGAACTGACAAGTTTCTTGTTTGTGCAACCCACATTTCAGGTTATCAGCAGAGTTGGTGACCTTGTGGGCATCAAATACTTCCCTGCAGAATCACCAAAGATTGCCGAAGCTGATGCTGATTGAAGTTCTTTTTAAGTTATCAATAAATCATTGTGGAAACAAACACGCATTAAACAGTTTCATTGGGATTTTTGTGGCGAGAGTCCGGATCCTTAGTATTAGCAGAATACTTATTCCCTGATTGTACAACGAGTAAAATACAAACCCAGTCCTTAAACTTTCCATGGGTGTCATCCCGGTCTATAAACTTTTAAAGTATGTCATTCGCGTGTCTAAACTCTATCTGGGTCTCAAATCAGTTTTTTACGGGTCGTACCCTCTTTCATATTAGCAGAAAACCCCCCTCTCATTAATTTGTTTTCAAGAGCATTACTTCCTACCGATCGGATCAAAACAACGCTGAAAAAAAGAACCTGTCAACGACCAGAGCCTGAGCGCATCCCAAAAACAGGTGCCGTTCATTCATTATCTCGTTCATTAGCCTGAACACATGCATGAACGAGAAGCCTAACGAACTGAAGGACGCACTACTATTATTAGGTAACATCAATGACCATCGTATGTCCAATAATATCAAACTAATCATCAGCAATTATTTTAGACAAAAATCACAGCAAATTTCATCTTATCAAATGAATCATCAACAATTATTTTAGACAAAAACCGCAGCAAATTTCATCTAAGAGGTAAATGTCATATATCCCAGTACTTAACAAATAAATCCCAGTACTTAATAGCTCAAACATAATTCAACGGTAGGTAAAATATTAACACAGTGCATACACCTAAAGAGTACTCTGGGAAGATACTAGGCGATGACTACACAATGTCACCATGTCCTTCCTCTTGCACTTCAGAAGCTTTTTTGAAAGTTCTGCCTGTTGATGTCTTTACCTTCTTGCAAGAAGTCTTCTGACTTGTAGACGATCTCTTCTTGGATAATGCAGCCCTACCTGCAACTGTGCTTGTGGTCAGTGGAGTTGGTCTTTGCACCGGCAGGTTGGACATGATGAAGCTTGGATCTGGTAGAGGCCCTTGGGGTCGCGATAGTGAGCTTTCATGTGTTTCCTGTGATTCAAATATTAGTGAATTATTTGAGTTAGAAAACATGAGTGTACTATCCATGTCATACATAGGAGAGCTATGAAATACATGAGTAAGAATCTGACCTCTACAAGCATTTGAGAAAGAATAGTGCTGCTAGCTTGTGTCATTTGTTCAAGTGATGGTGGCTGCGTGGATGAGATGTTTAGCTGGTCTGGTATCTCATTTTCATCTTGATCAGCAGCTGCTCTCACTGCTTGTTCTTCTGCCTCCAACTGAATTGTGGCTTGTGTTGTAGCAGCCATTGCCTTTGCTTCTTCTGCACTATAGCCCATTTTTTTAGCTTGCAACCAGCTTTATTATGACCACCATCTGAACAATGGCTGCAATGCATTGTCACACCATGCCTAGATAACCTTGGTCCATTTCTACCTGGTACCTCATGTGGTTGCTTCTTCCTAGCCTTAGGAGGTCTACCAGCCCTTTTCTCATAAACTGGCGGGAGCACCTCAGGTCCATTCATTTTCTCCCACTGTGTCTTATCTTTGCAAGGCCAAATACTGTACGCATAAGCATTGTTATATGCATCTAGTGAGTAGCAGCTCGGTAGCACAGATTCAGGCGCTACCCTCTCATGTCTTAGACAACTAATTGCATGGCAACAAGGAATGCCAGTCAGTTGCCACCTCCTACAGTCACATGTCTTGGCTGTCAGGTCTACAATGTGCTGATAATCTTTGCCTAACACCCGAAACACCCTAGACCCAGATGGCAGTGGGTAGCAAACATTTGCAAACTCAGTATTTCTAGCCAACTTTTTCCTGATCTTTGGGGAAAAAGAACTTGTGATCTCATTTTCTAGTTCCTTTCTCTTGCTAAAATGCCTTGTCATCAACTGGCACTTGATCTTATCAAACATAGACAAAATTGGTAACTCCCTAGCTTCCAATATGTACTTATTGAAGACCTTACAATTGTTGTTCAATAAGATATCACATTTGGGAAAAGTAGAAAAGTAGGCTCTTACCCAAGTGTTGGGTTCCATTTTTGACAGCCATTCATAAGCACCAACATCCAACTTGCGGTGCTTCTCCACCTGATCGCCAAGGCCTCCGCAACGTCCTCCGCCTGATCGCTGAGCCGAGGGCAGCCGTCCGTCCTGATCGCGCCGTCGCCACACGTGTGAATAAGGCCGCGACTTGCGTGTGTCGCGAGGGAGTCCGCAACTCACATGCGTCACTAGGGCTACGAAGCAGCGAAGGATCACAAATGAATCAACAATTCAAGTTAAGGGTCTAATTGCATAACAGCGTGCGTCATGGATCCTTAACGGGCTACTTTGAGACCCAAATAGAGTTTAGACATGCGAATGACAGAATTTAAGAGTTTATGGACCGGGGTGACACCCCATGGAAAGTTTAAGGACCGGGTTTGTATTTTACTCTTGTACAACTATATCCTTCGAAATGTGCATTACTGGGATTTTCTACTGGCTTCGGCACTCTTTATTTTTTTTTATAAAAGAAAGAACAAAGAGCAAATCTTAAAGAAATACTGTAAATGATGCAGTACCAAGTGAATATATTTGAATTTTTTTTTCATCATCTTTCAACATATACGAACAACGAACTCGGTGAGCATATTGATGGATATTTAATGTTATCATCGCTGTATCCAAATGAAAGATTCCACTAATAAGCGGCAAACGACGGTCAATCCCATAGCACTTCGTGACTTTCCTTTTTTAGAAAAATAATATTTCAGCAACTTCTTTTTTACAAAATTGTACACATAACTTTTGAGTATAATATTTTATGAGACATAACTTTTTTTAATAATATTATGAAAACTACTAAGTTTTGTATATAATTAATGCAAGCAAATTTATTCATAAAATTTTCTATTTTCATAACATTTTATTTGTAGATAGTTACAAAGATACACAAAAATCATGTGCATAATTGTTTTTACATAAAAAACTTAGTATCATAAATTTTCTTACTTTTATTTTTTAGGAAAAAATAATTTTAATATTTTGTATTAGAAAATTAAGTTATGCTCACAACTTTGCGCATAACTTTTTATGTGATAATAATGTCTTATCATAAGTTTTGGAGATTTATGGTCATAATATTTAATAGATCCAAAGAAAGGAAAAGTGAAAAAAAGAGAAATTGTTGAAAAAGAAAAAACATGTGCACGACCGCATTTTATGCATCTATAGAACTAGTACTAGTATATGACTACATATATAGTTCATCTAAAAAAACATATAAATTAATTAATGTATAAAATTAGAAATGCAAAGGAAAAAAAATAAAATAATAAAACAATAAAAGGACAAAGACGAACCGGACCTGATTCGGGATAGAATCAAAAAAACATGCCCGGTCCACATGCTCAGAAACAGAGTGGTGTAGTAACCGCTCGTGGTGGAGAGTGGCAGCTCGTTCACAAAACTGAATTTGGGAAAAAGATGCCGGTTGACACTTACAGTCTCTTTAATTTAATTATTTCAGCATCTATAGATCTCTTTGTTTTTTGCAACCGTACTACGTAGTTCCCCTCACATGTTCCTGTTTATACACAGTAAATCTTTCCTAGCTGTCCGATCCTACCTCCAACCATTTCATGCCGTCCACGCTCCCCGCAACTAATGAGCCCACGACACTGCTACGTTCTACGCCAGAAATCTGGATTCTTCGGCACAGACTGCGGCGGCGCCCACGATAAACCCCGTTGCAAGGTTCCCAAATGCACACATATATCAGTCAAATTAGTTCTCTTCTCCTTAATACAAATTAGTTCTTCTTTATTGCAACTCTTCTCCTTAATATAAAAAGAGTAAAATGCAATTCCGGTCATTAAACTTTTTATGGTGTGTTATCCCGATAATTAAACTTTTAAAGTGTGTCATTTAAATACCTAAACTCGTTTAGGGTCTCAATTTGGTCGTAATGGGTCTCGCCCGCATCAACGGCTTCTCCATTGTCAACTCGTCACCGTCGTTGGACAACTCGTCCACGTCCGCTGCCTGATCGCCGATGCCGAGTCCTTGGCGATCGCTCCTGCGTGGGATGATGCTCCCCCTTGGCCGATCGCCGATGATGAATGCAAGGGCCTCGTGTACAAGCGCTGGCGGCACGACTCGTCGTACAAGGCCTGCAAGGGCCTCACGTACACGCGTTGCTAGAGGCGTACAAGCGCCTCGCGTGAGATCGCGATCTAGAGGGAGCACGCGAGTCGTAGTTCAGAGATGGGAACTGAATCGATGTTTGAAGGGCCAAATTGCATTATAGCAAAAGGTTTGGGTCATTAGTGGGTTGATTTGGGACCCAAAACGAGTTTAGGTACCTAAATGACACACTTTAAAAGTTTAATTACCGGAATAATATCCAATGAAAAATTTAATGACCGGAATTGCATTTTACTCATATAAAAACGCGCAAATCTTTTGCGTGATTGAGAAAAAAAATAGTTCTCTTGATCAGGAAGACTATTACTTGCATGTGGCATATCTACCTACATGTCCTCCAACTAAGATCATAGAAATCAATTTTAGACGCTCTTAAACAAAATAAATTAAGCATGGTGCTTATTTTTTTCCTTTAATTTCAGACCTCTACTTACTCAGGGCTTCATATCCGGTTATTGTTTTTTTTAACTGTCACCGGGGGATTACTCCCCATCTGAATATATTAAAAAAGGCCCAAAATGGCTGATTTACAAAAGGTTTGAGGAGTGAAAACAACATCACAAAGACGCCCCAGCTTCAGGGCGAAAAGTGGCAGAAACACGAGAAACAAGAAAAACACTAGCTAGAGCAAAGACTACTACACCAAGGCATGAGAGCTCTTCAAAGATGCCTCCAGGGAGGTGCATGACGCCGTAACGTAATCATCGTTAGCCAAGCACCTGAGTCAAATGCCGAGGAGAAGAAGCTTAAGGTTCTTCAGTGACGCCTTCAAGAAGGAAATCTCGTCGCTGGCTCAGAATGATCTGAGCTGAGCTTTCGCCTAGAACCTTTGCTCCGGGTGAGAGCCGGTCGCCGCCACACCTCGCGGAGCCATTAACGGACTCGTCCGCGACAATGGGAGGCGCGCACCAGCAAGCTTCCACGCTTCACGCTTGGACGTAGGAGAGAGGGTGTCGGCCATCTCCACACCTCGCGGAGCCGTTACCGGACTCGCCCGCGATGGTGGGGAGGTGTGCACAGGCACGCGTCCACGCCTGGATGGAAAGATGGAGGTTGCTGGGCGCCGCCACACCTTGCGGAGCCGTTATCGGACTCGCCCGCAACGGTGGGAGGTGAAACATCCTCAAATTTCCACAAAGGGAAAATCCACAGAATGCTATATACATCAGTCGATAATCAATTCCATACATCGAATTTTGGAATAAAAGAGTACAATAGTAGGGCTTGCATTACATAACTTATCGCCACATGGCGAAATATAGCATCCAGAACAGCTTTAGAGAACGAAAACGATATTGCGGAAGCAGCTTCAATC
>JAKNSH010403663.1:0-10013 GCA_027790015.1 Cymbopogon flexuosus
TCGAGTGCGACGGCGCTGCGCTCGCGGAGCGCGCTGGCGGCGTGGAGGTTTAGGGCGTCGCGCGAGACCAGGGGTGCGAGAAGGGAGACAGCGGCCGCAGTGGCGTCGCTGGCTGAGGAAGATGGCCGGAGATTGGGGATGACAAGCCTGACGCGTGGGGTCCACCTGTCATTGACATATGAAGGAGGAGATTGTGGGACCTGGCTGTCACTGACTCGAGGGTATTTAAGACTTTTTCCAATGCAGTTTGACACCGTTCAGCTGAGAAATAGACGGAATGGCGTAGGAGAGAAAACTTTTGTGAACTTGAACATAGACGATAGATTGAATTTTTGATGGCTTAGACGAGTATAGCATCTTTTTTAATGGCATACACGTAAAAGGCTCAACAATTTACCAGCCCACGACCGCGAGACTGCGCGGCTTCCCTTCCCTCTCGTCGCCGACATGCCGAAGCGGGACCACGACAGCGAGGGCCGGCGGCGCTCGTCGTCGTCGCGGCGTCGGCGGCGCAGCCCGTCCCCATCCGAATCCGACGCCGCCTCCGACTCCAGCGGCTCACCCCGCCGGAGCCGGGGCCGCCACCGCCGCAGGAACCGCCGCCGGAGGGACACCCCGTCCACCTCCAGCGACGCCAGTGGCAGCGGGAGCGGGGATTCCGGGTCGGACTCCGGGCGCCGAGGGAGGAGCGGCAGCCGAAAGCGCCGGGATGTCACCGAGGAGCAGATCATTGAGTACATGGCGAAGAAGGCGCAGAAGAAGGTATTGAGATTGAGCTGTTGAATTGGTGGCCTTCCCTTTGATTGGGTTGGGATTAGGGTTGCGGTCAGGGCTCTAATTTCTGACTGGTTGTTGGTGGTTGATGGTTGTGTAGGCGGAGAAGGTGGCGAAGAAGCTGAAGGCGAATGCGGTTTCAGGCTACTCCAACGATTCAAACCCCTTTGGCGATCCCAACCTGACAGAGAAGTACCTGAATTCGTTTCCCTCTCATACAGATTGCACAGCAATTCAATGGTTTTTTGTTATCTGAGGCTCGAATTTGTTCAGTCTTTCTGTCAGAGAAAAAAAACAACTCCAAAAGTGCTAATAACTACCAAATGAGAGTGAAACCTACAGAGAGTTGGGAAGCAGTGGCTATTTTATGCTAGAACTGGAACTGAGAAAATCATGTAGTATGTCGTGCATTGACAAAACTAGTTCAACTATTTGTCTTTGTCTTTTCGAAAGATTAGTTCAGCTATTGTCACCTATAAGGCATAGCAATGTTGCCAACATCTTAACACTCACACTAACCCATTGTATCCAAATAAATACTGCTCCTAATGGCACCTATCATAAGACTATATCAATAGAACTAACTTCTTGTGGCAACAAATCAAACTCCTAGAAACGATACAAGAGGGGGGCTAAATGGTAGAAGGCTAGAAAACTTACTACGGATTGACTTTGGGTGGGGCTGAACGCCTGGACTGTTTTGGGCTGAAGACTGGAGAGGTGTTCTTAACTGTTTTGGGGCACGCCCCGGGCTGCAGAACAACCAAACAACACACACACACAGAGCCCGGGGTGCAGATCCGCCCGTGGCATGATGTAGATGATTGTACCTGGGCAGATATCGGGTGGTTTACTGGTACATAAATACAGTTTATGCACTGGCATGAGTGATATGTTATTTAATATTACAGTAGCAAAAGCTGATTTAGGTTGCTGGACACAGCTAATAGATCAAGGGGAAATATTCATTTGCTGACTAATTAGGTTATTGTGGCAACAATTCATGAAGAGTTGAACTAACTTAGTCTGTTGTAAAAGTAAAATATAGAAATGAAAGTGGAGCTTACTGATGCACACACCAGTAAGCTTGCATTATTGTTATCGCTGACATGATAATTTTTTAAAATGGCTAGTTTTGCCAAGTTTGTTCGCATGATAATGGGGATTCTGTTTGTTGTTTCAATGGCTTACGTATTTTTTTCGCAAGATGGTTATGCTACTTTTAAACACAGTTTTGGATCTGTAGAATTCTGGTGTTGTTCATTCGAATTTGCCTAATTATTTTTTGCCTTTTTCACTTATGTGCCAAGATCTTATTATTCAATCTTGAATTATTGAATATATCCTTTCAGACAACATGTTTTGCCTTAAAATTTGGCATATCATTGCACTTTTTGTTCACACTTTTCTGATAGTATATGTTTACCTTGGGGTACGATTTCTAATGTTTACCCATATTGTCAAGTAAACTAATGTTGGTGGCTTCCTTTATCACCCAAATTATTTGCCACCTTTTTGCATTACTACGATAAGAGCCCTTGAACAGCTGCTTTCATGGTGACAAAACAATATTCAAAGAAGGATGCCCTCTATCTTGTCTCTTCACAGCTTTGTGTGGCGAAAGAAGATAGAGCGTGATGTATCTCAGGGACAGAAGGTGGACATTTCTGTCAAATCTGAGAAGAAGAAACAGCAAGAAAGAATGGTACTGTGGAACATGAATTTCTGGAGTAGTTTTCTATATTTATTCCTATTGTTTATTAGTTGGAACTTTAAAGCATATCACAGATTTATAGTCATCCTTCCTCCTTACTTGGAGGTTTACTTCCCATGAATTAATAAGTTTCATAAAGAGTTTCGTGAATATATATGTATTATTTTATTTTTATTCATGTTTTTGTCATGTAGTGCACACACTTTGCTAGCCAGCAAATTTTGTTGTTTGGTCTTCTTCCATAGGAAAGTTGAAGATTATGTTTTTGTTGCAGCGCCTAATCGTTATATTCGCTGTGTCAAATGTAGGCTGAAATAGAAAAGGTTAAGAAAAGAAGGGAAGAAAGAGCAATTGAAAAGGCACAGCATGAAGAGGAAATGGTTTGTATTTGACGATCATAATTCTCTTTTACAATAATTCTGTAGGTTTATGTCTATCATTTATTACATTCAGACAGTTTTTGCATTTGGAACTAAATACATGTATTTGTCATTCTGAAGGCATTGCTAGCTAGAGAAAGAGCACGTGCTGAGTTTCAAGACTGGGAGAAGAAAGAGGAAGAGGTAATCTTAAAACCTGAAAAACATTATTCGATTTGTTTTGGAGTTAATATGGAGTTGTTATTTATCTAGCATTTCTCATTTTGGAGTGCAGTTTCATTTTGACCAAAGCAAGGTCAGGTCTGAAATCAGGTTGCGGGAGGGGCGTACAAAGCCTATTGATGTTCTCCTTAAGAATCTTAATTTCTCAGATGAATTTGACATTGAGTTAAATGAGCCCTATCTGGTGTTCAAGGTGAGCATCCTTTCTTCATCCTTATCCAAATGTAATTCAACTGAAAAAAAAAGAGCTGTCCCAGCAGCACTTACCAGTATAATTTTCTGTATGGTTTTTAAAGCCACTGACACCATCGTACAGTGCATTCAAATGATAAGCATTTTATAACTTGGCACTTATTGAAATGTGTATTTTGTAAAAATATCAGGGGTTAACAGTGAAAGAAATGGAAGAGCTACGTGATGACATTAAGATGCATCTGGATCTGGACAGGGAAAGCCAAACAAATGTTAAGTACTGGGAGGTACATCTCATTTCTTTCACTTTTTTCCTGAATAACTTTTGGCATTAAGATGCGTGACAATATTACCTTCTTCCTGAATAACTGTGAGCAAGATGTATAAAAAAATTTATAGATTTTTATGTTGAAAATGCTATGTATGGAACAGTGTACTCCTATCCAGGGATCGTGGTGGGATACAAATCTGACATAGCCCCAATTTTCCTATAATAGATTTTATTTGGTTAGGAAAAAAATGATTGAGTTTGATATATCTCTAGCTTCGTATATATAATTTCCTCTCGGTTCCTTACAGAAGTTATACTAAGTTTTATATTTAGTCCCTAGTATGAGTGAAAACTTGGTATAACTTCTGGAAGGAAACTTGTTCATATGATTAGCAAGAATGCTAATACATAATGTCTATGTTGATGTGAAAATTTATCAGGCACTCATGGTGGTATGCGAATGGGAGCTAGGTGAGGCTAGGAAAAGAGATGCCCTAGATCGGGCTAGAGTCCGTGGTGAGGAACCACCACCTGAGGTTCTTGCAGAAGAGAGAGGTTTGCATGCAAGTATTGAGGGGGATGTAAAAACTCTCCTGGATGGTAAAACTTCCACAGAGCTTGAAGATATGCAAAGTCAAATTGAGTCCCAAATGCGCTCTGGAACTGCAAAAGTTGTTGAATACTGGGAAGCTATCCTGAAACGGCTTCATATTTACAAAGCAAAGGTATGCCAGTGGGTCTGCAAATGCCAGTCCATTCACACCATTATAGAAAGTAAAAGGATACATGGGTTTATTGACCGACTTCAGTAATGGACAAAGGGTGCTCCTTTGCCACCACTTGTTGGTTGGTAACCTGTGGTGCAGTTGCATGATATGAACTTCTTTAAAGGCTTATTATAGTAATCCTTTATAATCTAGAGCTGCAATATTGAATTGAACTTCTGAATTGCAATTTTCCAATTTATACTTACAAAAAATCTTGTTTGCATCACAGGCTTGCCTGAGGGAGATCCATACTTCTATCCTAAGGAAGCATTTACATCGATTGGAGTACCCTGGTGCTGCTGAACAGGATGTGGTATCTGAGAAAGAAGAAGATAAACTGGAGGATGAGATCAATGAGGACGAAGGTTTACCTTCTTTTCTGATTACTCAATCAACTATGTTTCCTGAAGTGATTTCTGATATATCTTCTGTTTGTAGATGATAAACGATATTCGCCTGAGCCTATACCTCAGCAGACAGAAAACCAATTTGAAGAGGAAGATGGATCCTTTTCTCCACAGCTAATGCATGGCAATGAAGATGAAGATGCAATTGATCCTGAAGAGGACAAAGCTGAGCTGGTAGAGTCCTGTGTTTCTATTTCTAAATTATAATAATATTAACAGAAACGTGATTGGAACTTAATGCAGTTAACTGAGTAGTTTAATTTTTAAGTATAGATTGTTAGTAACTGGACTCCAAATTATGCAAAAAAAAGGCTAACCAACAATATTAGGACAAAAAGTTCTAATGTTTTTCTGTTAGGACAATCTTTCAAGCTTCTGCAGGTCTTCCTGCATGTCTTACCTTAAGAGGGGGCATTGATTCATTTAGAGTTTTGATGCCAATGCTCCTTATGGTGACTTAAATTTGAGGGCTTTCTAGAGTTCATATACAAACATAATGGGTGAAGATTTTTCTTGAGAACATCAAGTTATTAGGGTTCATTTTATGAGTTGACTAGATAATAGAATGAGGTTGGCAACTCATATTTGATGCTTTTAACCATCTCCAGGACCGAAAACGGGAAGCTGTAGTTTTGGAGCATCAAAGGAAAGTTCAGGAAGCCATGAAGGCGAAGGCAAGAGTACCTGATGAGATGGAGATGAAGGCCATAAAAACGATGGGAGCTATGGAGGAAGGAGATGCAGTATTTGGCTCCGGTGCTGAAGTGAACCTTGATTCACAGGTTTGGATCATTTCCCTTTGATCCCATTGCATTTTTAGCATGGTAACATGACAATAGTTGTATATCTATATTGACCAATGTTCTGCTTTGATACTGGACTAGTGAGAGTTACCAGAATTCAACTAGAATATGGCGTAACTTTGACATTTTTTTTAGTGTTGATCCAGGACCGATGGTTATCTTGCTATAAAAACCATTTATAACACACCTTAAGCTACACCAAAATTTTCAAATAATCTGTTGGCTTAAATAGGGCTAATGCAACATTTGAATTGGTAACAAGCTTTACACACCAGAAGCGTGATTTAGCAACTTCAGTGCATCCTACCACATATGCAACTCAGCTGGTTTCTGATGGCATATGCTTGTTTAATATACTCGCAGGTGTACTGGTGGCATGACAAGTATCGACCAAGAAAGCCCAAGTACTTCAATCGGGTGCACACTGGATATGAATGGAATAAATACAACCAGACTCATTATGACCATGATAACCCACCACCTAAAATTGTTCAAGGCTACAAGTTCAATATATTTTACCCTGATCTTGTGGATAAATCGAAAGCACCAACATACAGTATAGAGAAAGATGGAAGCACTGGTGAGACTTGTTTCATAAGATTTCACGCCGGCCCTCCATACGAGGATATTGTAAGCCTTGTGCCTTCTAATGTTTTGTATTATTCTTCTGTAGCTTTTAGCATGGGCAGTATTTTCACTTCGTTTTATTCCACAGGCTTTCCGTATTGTGAACAAGGAGTGGGAGTACTCACACAAGAAGGGGTTCAAGTGTACATTTGAACGTGGGATTCTCCATCTCTATTTCAACTTCAAGCGTTACCGTTACAGACGTTGAGACACCTCTCAAAAGGCAGGGGAAAACTGGATAGATTGTACTGCTGCATTGTGATTCTGGTGCGAACCAGTGAAGTATGCACTGGCAATATATTGATCCTATGCCAAATGAGAGCACATTTTTTGGCTGTACTGACTGATTCCCCTGTTTGGGAGGCTGTACGATAATACAAAATAGCAAGGTGATAGTTTTCATCAAAAAATTTATGCTCGCTAGTTTCTAGTTTCTACTTGGGTGTAATGGATATCTGTACTCTGCGGTGCAAACTTAGCTCTGTACATGTGTGCTACTGGTATACTCCGGATGCCCTTCTGATTCTATGAAATTTACTTGAGCAATAGTGCTTGTGATGTTCCAGACCTATTGTAGAGTTGTCTGTTCTTCTTGTACTAATAACTGTATGGGATGAGATCTAACAATACCCACCCTTATGCATCCCCGCTCAGTTGCCGGCCGCTAGAGAACTCATAAGATTGGAATCTGGGCTCTGAAGGTAGTAAGATCCCAACACATGCCGACCAGTGGCCATATCAACAACGAAAGGTTACTGCTCCAGAGACTGAACTACAAAAACATTTTGTGATGTAGCCAACTTACCAAAAAAGAAAGAAAGAAAAAGAACCCAAACAGCCAAGTGTAAAGCTCTACTCAACCCTTTCTCCAGCAGATACATAACAGAAATAACAGTGAAGAGAATTTGCTACCTCGCAATACCCAGTTAAAACTTAAAAGGAAGTTGCTATCAGCACACATCCATTTGGTTGGAAGTCAAAGGTCTAAACCACTAACCACTAGATGAAGCATGTAACTTCTACAAGGACCTGATCACCCATTGTCCAGAACCAAATATCAATCAGGCTGGGAAACTACTTCATCTTAATATCTCCAGAAAATAAAATGTCAAGCAGACCAAATAGCAAAGAAAATAAGATAAAACTGATCGAACCAAAAGCTGGCAAGAGTATAAAACTAATAGAGTGCTTGCATTGGTTTCATCCAAACAGAGTTTCAGGCCTTCAAGACCAAGCTCCAGTCATAACCTAGCTACTCCGAATACCCAGAGATGGAAATATGAGCAACCAAGCTCCATGTCAAGGACAAGTCACTCATAGGATTACCAGAAACATAAACAACCTCTCACCAAACATCTCCACAGCCACCAAAAAAGAGAACATCCCATCATCTAGCAAAAAGAAAGCTTGAATGCCGAACTTGGAGCAGCTCAGCAGTAGAACATAACGTCCTTCACGTTGTCCTTGATCTTCGGAAGTTGACGCACCTCCACAGGCCCCTCCCGAGCTACTGTCTGCCCGCTGCTGCCAGGTGTTGAGCCGCCGTCTGAGCTTTCTCCTTCCACATAGTAGCGTGCACGGAATGCGGCAAGGTGGGCGTAGTAGGCTGGCGGGACTGGAAAGCAAAAACATCCCATTAGTGATGCCTGTTAACCAACTATTTTGCATCTGCAACATAAATAAAAGAGCACAGGGAAATGATAGGTGGTTCAAGAAAACAGTTGGTCATATGATAGTTACAGACTTACAGCTATACAGGGCAACAATATAGGACTAATAAGAACAAAGAAACAATGATCATGAACCTAACAGATAAAGATGGTGTCAGAGCTGACAACAATGTCCATGATTATTTATTTCAATGTAAATTTAGATAACACATTGCATAGAGCCAGACATAGAGAATACCGTTCGTGTTCACTCATTGAATAAAACTAAATAGCATATTAGCATGGGTTGAAAATACACCAAAAATTTTAAAACGAAATGGTGCCAATGTATTCACTCATTGAATCAATACTCCCAGTTTGCAGTTAAAATTCTCATGTTTCAAGCTAACAAGGAAACAGCTCATATCAATCAAAGCATCAGCTGAGCAGACCATGATAGGAAATAGAACATGAGATACAATAAGAACTTACCCACTGATACAGCACGGGTGCAACGAGCATAACTGCATTTCATCAATGAACAGTAGAGAGATGTTAGGTAAATCAGAGAGAGCGAGAGAGAGAGAGAGAGAGATAAAGAGCACTCATGAGTGAAGAGGAGTTGAACTTACGTGTAGCAAAGGTTGTTGGTCAGTGACTGCAGTGCATCAGCAGTAAAATGATTCTCATCATAGAGGACATGGTAATGGGTGGGCCGACTTGTTCCCTGACAAGAAATATTTTTGACGCTCAATATCTGATAAGTGCTTTTCTGGAAAATAATGTGCACCGAGGTACCAACATACCTGAATACCAGCATGACTACACAAGTAGAAATCGAACTCAGTAGGATGGCAAATCTGTTGGTCAACCACAGTTCCTGCAGCACAAGTGAGGCACAAAATAACCCCAGATCAGCAAATACTTACAGAAGCAGCAGCTATATGAACTCAATAGCAGTGTGACACCAGAACACTAACCGGGAAGAATGTTTCCACTTTTATCAGTCATATCACGCCTTCCATGAACCTCAGGGAAAAGCCTTGTGTGATGTCTTTTCTGGACAACCACAAATGTGACTGGAGGTAGGTATCCCTCCTCCAAAGAAGCACAAGCCTTGACATGGAAAGGAACATAACCATTGGCATGGGCATATGACAAAGCAAACTGTATTTGACAGACAAATTACGATGCTGGAAATCTTACCTTTTTGATGGCATCCATTTCATGAAGAAGTACATGGCTGAATTGACCTTCACTTACACCATCCCTATATAGGCGTGATAAGTCAACATACTTCACTCAACAGCGTAGAAAAAATGAACCAAAAACAGGAATCTGGAACACATACCTATAGAATATTATCCTCTCAGGCCTTCTGTTTGTCTTCCTGCGGAAAGCAATCAGTAGCTCCCTACAAACAGGACCATGTCAGTTACCCAGATAAACCATTTGATAACTTAAAAAAAGTCGACTCAAATCAATCGAAAACTTACCTGATCATGCCACCATTAAAATTGTGCCCCTTCTGCGGATCCTTAGTGACAGTAAACAAATCTTCTATTATCTCTTGTCGGTGTGGTTGAGCAGAAACCAGACCTCTGTACTTGGTGATTTCAGGCCAGTCCATTGATGCCACCACCTACACAATTTCAACGAAAGTTAAAAGTGCAGCATGATCATTTATTTTTACATAGCTGATAGCTCAGATTGCACTAAATTAGGAACAGGAATAACACATTGTAAGCAACTCATATAACTGAAATATGATTGATAACTTGACAGCTATAAGAAGAAACTAACAGCAGCAATGGATGATGCAGAGTCCTCTCCTGGTGGGGGGTGTGTGACATCTGCACCAAAGATGATTGTTGGGACTTCTGACACAAAGGGTATGCCATTGCGTACAAAGGCTCGCTCAAGAACCGTGTTGCGCCCACCAACCTGCTTAAATGAAAGGAATTAATACATTCCTACATGAAAGAACCAAAAAAAAAAAAAACTTGATGCAAAAAATATAGGCTTTCAGACCTTGACATTGATTTTGAGTGCAACATTTTCCAAATATTGCTTGTTTGGCCTGCTAGCATGCCTAGGCGCCCTGCTCGCCGCGCTTCTTGCGGCGCACGATGCGCGGCAGCAGGTGCATCTGACCGCGCAGGAACGACTCGTGCGCGAACTCCCACCGGTCCGGGTGCACCTTCCGG
>JAKNSH010403702.1:0-13512 GCA_027790015.1 Cymbopogon flexuosus
ATCAAAATGAGAAATGGACTTCACCATTGCGTTCCTCCCATCGAGCTGATCGAAAAACATATATGGTTCGCTCTATTAGGAGTCCGGACGTGAGACTTATGCCTCCAGAGAGAAGACAAATCATGTACCGGTACTACCGGTCCGTACAACCGGTACTACCGGTTTCCGCACAACCGGTACTACCGGTTTCCGCAGAGTTACTACCGGTCCTTAACCGGTACTACCGGTAAAAGTGCCGGTACTACCGGTTTCCGCTGGATTTTTGCGAGAAGTTGAACTGCAGGTACTACCGGTGGTACTTCCAGCTGTTCCGAATTGGACTTTTAGACTTCGAACCGGATCATTTTAGATCGGTTTTTGGTAAGATTTTGACGTAGGAAACTTGGAGATTAAGCCGTGGAGATGTTTCCTACTGGGATAAGACCACCCCCCCTCTATAAATATGAGAGGATCATGGCCGATTGATCCCATCCAATTAATCGAACAAAAACCAATCTATCAACTCTTTTACCTAATTCCTCTGTTCTCCACCTCTCCTTCTTCGTCGCCGCTGCAATGGATAGGGAATTGACAACAACGTGGCTCTAGAGCGGTCAGGTCGGCTAGGGCAGCCCATAGCTGCTGCACGCCCTCACGGGGTCCGTCCCAGGCGTGTAGGGTTTCGGGTTTCAAGAGACTTTGCCGGCGTGTCTTGCGTATCGCACTCCCGACGAGGCTCCTCTGGCGACGTGTCTTGTGTATCGCGCTCATCGCTGGAGGCACAAGGTCCAGGTGTGGATATCTCCTAGGCGTCGGCCGATTCCTAATTCGGCTTGACCCCACATCGAGCGATCTAGCTCTTATCAGGTGTGTGACCGATTTTAGCATCAACACCAATGAAAAGCTTACGGGATAATTCCTGCGTATTGCAGAAATCAGAACATCTTCGTTATTTTCTTGTTCTCCAATTTCCTTCTTCCGTGAAGAACGCTTCTTGTTTTAACGGAGAACATCATGCCTTGCAGTGAAGTCAGCTCCTCTGTTTTCGCTGTTCGACGCCGGCGAGTCCATCAATAGCGACGCCGACCAATGCTTATCCGGCATAACTGCTCGACTGTACACCGTCAAGGGCCTCTCCGACGTCTTGTGCTGTCGTGCAGCAACTCCGGCGAAGTTCCGGCGAACTCCTCCTTCCAGCGGCCTACGAACGTCAGCGATAGGCAGTGCTTGATAACATGTTAGAAGAAATTGTGATCAATGAATTATCGTGTGATCCTATTGATGAACAGTGTACAGATATACAAGCCAAAGGACATATGCCTGTTGGCCAAAGGGTCTCTCTGTGAAGAGGTGTCTATCTACATGAACTGTCATTAGCAGTTGCTAATGACGTGAATAACAATAATTGATCACTAATAATTAATTAATCCTAATGAATCGCAACACAAACATTGTTAACACCAATTATATTCATGAGGTAAATAAAAATTACAGTTATTGCAAATTAAAGATAACAACAATTGCAGAATGTTTGATGTGTTGATCAATTTTGGACGATGCTACTGCTTGTGCCTATGTGTTCCTTACTGGGGAAAATTAGAGGCAGCAACAACTATTTTGGAAAATTATAAAATATATATATGAAAATTGCGTATTCGAAATAGTGCAAGCTATACTTGTATGTAATGCAATTATTGTGTATATGTATATAAATATAGAATCCAGCTCATAAATGTTCAGGCTGCTAACAATACAATTAAACAACAAACTTACAGAACAGAAATGGAGTTATCAGTATGAGATGGAGTTGTTCTATACCTGATTCTTCACAATCTTAGCCATCTTGAATATTATCAACATGAGATATTGGTGTCGCTAGCAACTTCTATGTTCTGACAGAGTAACCCCTTCAGGAGATGAACAAGCCACTCCATGTTCTCCATGGAAAGTTTCTGACAGATGACAGGAAAAAAATTCAGTACTAGGACTATTACTTTGTTGCTGCTAAACTAGCTGGATCAGTGGACAAATGCTACTAAAAACATATAAGATTTCTTAGTCCAAAGAATTTGATAGTGTATTATGTCAACCTAAACTGAACTGTGCTACTAAGAGAAACTATAAGCTTCAGTTCAACATCAAATTAAAAGCAGGAATGGCCCATTATCTCTCTTGCCACTCTATCTCACAGACATGTGATTTCAAGGGCTCCAATTATCTAATGAACCATAAATTCCTGAAACCTAACCCTGCTGCCCATAATATAGTTCCTATCTACCATTTACTCACAAAAAATAAACAAGGGCCACACCTAAAAAGCCCAAAGGACTTCAGCCACAGCAAAATAGTAGCTTATCTTGCTATCTTTATCTCTCTCAACTTCCCTCCTGTGTCCTTTGTGTCAAATATGGTGTGTGCTAACACAATGAATCACAGTGATGTCAAGTAACCATTCGCTTAAGGAATGGACTCCACACTGGATCTGTACAAGAGGTGTGTTGGCACAAATCACAAAAAACATATTTCAACATGTTTTAGAACATATCACAAGAAACAATTTTTTCTATGGTACGACAATGACAAATAAGAGGTGTGCTAGCACACATTACAATTAACCAATCTCAAAATGTGTTAGCACAAATCACAAATAACATTTTTTTTCTATGGAAATACAAATACAAATATTTAAAATGTGTTGCCACAAATCACAGAAAACAATTTTTTCTATGAAAGGACAAGGACAAAAATATGGTGTGTGCTAGCACAAATCACAATTAATAGACTACAATTTTTTTCTATAGGAACACAGACAAATATCTAAAATGTGTTGACACAAATTATTGAAAAGATGTGCATTTGTCAACTAACAATAAGACAGAAAAGTTAGTTTTCCTGTGCCCAGATTATGACAACCCTGTAATGTCTCTTCAACCATTTCATTTGTAATGAGCCATATTTATTTATGGAAAAGGGGAATGAGCATATAGGTAGATAGGTAGAGAAGAAGACCAGTTCACCAACATACATGCATATGGAAGGGGCTGATTCATGAAGATGGAGGCCTCATTTGTGACAAATGCTTCCCTAAACAAGAACTACGAGAGAATTATTTTGAAGAAAAGGGAAAATCGGAAAATAGCCCAAACACCAGCATATTGCATATACTAAACTAAAATTGCACAGTTCTATACTTGCAAGTTACATTATTGCTGACTGCAACTATATAACATAACCTTTTTGTTTTAGTTTCCATGAATATGAAAGGTTAACAGAAACAAAGCAATACAACTACTATATTAATCAAAGGTCAGATCAACTCATAGATGGATGGTATTCAGTGTTTTAGTAACTTGCTACTTAGAGTTTTAGTAACTAGCTGTTCAGAATGGACCATAATCAGATAACTACTGTAACATCACTAACCTCATAAGCAAGGCAAAAGTCTGAACTACACTATATCAGGATGGCCCCGATCATCCTCTACTATCACACCCTAAAATTTTCCATTTTGGGTTGTGCATAAAAAAACAATAAATAAAGTAAAGATTTTAAATTTTGGATAAAATTTGTGAACATTAGTTTAAATTTTGGTCTATTTTTGTTGAAGAAAAAGATGCATTTCCAAAATATTTCTAAATAAATTTGCAAGGCTTTTGTGGATGTCGTGGTTGTGTGTTGCCTGGTTTTTAATCAAGTTAAAATTGAATTCCAAATAGATTTGAAGCATCCAAAAATTTGTAATCTTTTAAAATAGTTGAATTTGATATATCTATGCAATTTTGTGAGCATTTAAACTTAGGAAATAATAATTTTTGTGAAACTAAAATCAATCATGAAGATAGATACATGATTTTGCATACATGCTGATGTACTCTATTTATTGTGATTTCTGGTTTTGATCAAAAAGTGAATTGGAATTCAAAAACCAATTGAAAATAGCTTTGGAAATCTATTTGGAAAAAGAATAAGAAATTTCTTTTTTCCCTCTCCCTTCTTTCTCCTTTCTGGCCCAATGGCCTGCCAGCCGGCCTACTCTTCCTTTCTCCCTCGCAGGCCCATTCTTTCTTTTCCCTTCTTCTCTCTGGCCCGCTCTCCTCTCTCAAGTTGGGCTGGCCCAGTCCGCTGGAAACTGCTGCCACCACCTCCCATTTCCTCTCTGTCACTGCCGCCCCGACCCCACCGGTCAGCCCTTCCCTTCCCCTCCTCTATTCAACCGCATGCCACGCGTGTTCTCGGCGAACCGCCGCCTCGCCCCGCGCCCACGTTCCTCCTCCGGTCGTGGGAGCGTACCCCGAACCCCGACCTTGATAAATAGGTGCTGCCCCCGTCCTCGCTCCCCTGCTGTTTCCCTGCTCCCCTCCTTGCTTGCGCAGCAAACGAAGCAGCCGACACGGAGCGCCCCGCCGGAGCCGCCGCGGCTGTGGACATCGTTCCGCCGCCTCGCCTCCGCCATTCAACTTCCGCTGAGCATCTCCTCGTCGTAAGGGCGGCCTCAATGGCCGGAAGGAAATAGCTAGCGACTTGGGATGGGAGAAGAATATAAAAAGGAAGAAATGCCAGCTGTCATCACAAAAGATAGAAGGCCAGGTTCTGTCAGTGACAGTAAAATCCTATGAATCTATGCGAGTCTAGCGCTTGAAGAATCGCTAGTGAGTGTGAAATCTGTTGTGTCTCTCTCTTCCACGTGGATTAAAATAGAATTGTTGCTGGCGACGCGTCGACCACTGCAGACGCCCTAAGGAGTCTCCTGAGCAGTTTAATTCCTTGAATTTCGTTCGCTGTTGCTCACCGACTGTCGTCATTCTCGGCAGAGCCCCGCCGTCCGCCGCTCTCAGTGCTCTATCGTCCCTGTCCCTTCTCCGGTCAAATTGAAAGTCTCGGTGAGCTCGCAACCCACCCTTCTACCTTCCCGCACCTTCAATTTGGTAAATCTCTACCACTAGGGCCCCAGTCACGAACGCCGGCGACCTCCTTGCCGCCGGCCATGGAGCCATCGCGCCGGTAGTCCTTTCTAGTCTAGTTTTTGGCCTCTCCCTAGTTCGCGCTGCCATCTTCTTCCCTCCAGCGCACTCTGTTCGGTGAACCGTGGCCCATAGGGCCGATTTCATCAACGCCGGCGAGCCCTCCGCCGTCGGACCCGGCGGCGCCACTGTTCCGGCCGCCAAAGCTCCCTCCCCTTTTCCCTTCTTTTAATCCTGGCCGTTGATCCGTGATCTAGCGGCCCTGGTCCTCAGATACCCCTTCGCGGGTTTATTTGCTAAAGAGACCCCCAGCTTGCGGATATTTCTGCCCACCGTCCTCCCCTGATTCAAAATCCGATTTTCATTTTTATTTATTTTAATTCATATATAGAGTTTTCAGTATTTACGGTTTTGCCATCTAGAGCTTATAAATCTCCTCTCTCTCATTTCAATTCCGTTTTCAGTGAATTTGGTGTCTATGTGATCGTAGCGACGTGTAGAACAATTTTATTGACTTTTCAACTTGTTTTATCACTGTTGTTGTTGTCGACGGGGGATACCCCAGGTACCCCACGGAGGAGGCTTACGGAGATGTGGGCCCGCCGGACCCACAACTCAGCAACGCCAGAACGGCGAGAGCAAGGCAACGCGGGTTCTTGACGGATTATAACAAGTAGAGTACGAAACTAGCCGTTTAGGACTCTCTGTTAGAATCCGATTAGGACTCAAAAGAACCCGCAGCACCTCTTTGTCCTATAAAAGAAGGCTGCGGGCACCCCTTGTAAAAAAGAGAAGTAGAACAACCAGACACACAAGACACACAACCAAACACCCGACAATTGTAACACCCGATACTCATCAATACAACGCAACAGGCCTCGCGCTGACTGGACGTAAAGGCTATTACTCGACTTCAAGTCGAGGGCCCGAACCAGTATAAAAATGTCTGTTTCGTCGAGCTTGTTGCCGCAACCGCCGAGTTCCGCAATCTGTCAAGCCCCTCCGAACATAAAACACCAACTCGGGTACCCCGGTGGTGGGCTATCGGCGATAAAACGTCGACAGGTTCATCAAAATAAATGCTCTAAATTCTTGTTGACATCTCTCTCCAAAGTTTTTGTTACAAGAGACATGAGGCTATCATTAAAAAAAAAGAGTGATGAAAAAAATGAAAAAAGAAAAGAAGAAAGAAAGAAAAGTAAAAAAAAAAAGAGAACAAAGATTGCCCATGCTCTCAAAACAAAAATTTTCCAAATCTCAATAAAGAGGGAGATGAGTTTTAAAGAGCATAGTAGAATTAGGACAGTCACTGTATACATCCACCTTTATATCCATGCACTTGCACATCTTGATCTCCGAGTATGACACATTTCTCCATGGATCCATTGTTTGACTTAGCAAAATATGCAATGTAAGTATGCTTTTCAAACTTTCCCTACCTAAGCTCCACATAAGCTTTTTAGGAGTAGGAAAAGAAAAGAAGGCAATGCTATGCCTTGGTAAGGAAGCATATACCATTGAGACGGAGGCAGTGCCTGAGTCGAAGGCTGCGACGACGTTGAGCGTTGGCGGCGGAGGGCAAGGAAGGGGGTGAACCCATCTTCTACAGGAGGGGCGGCGGCGGCGGCCTGCGACGGAAGTGGAGACGGGCCCCGACGGCTGCTGCGAGGGCACGAAGGTCCCCCTTCACGTGGGTTGACCAGAAGGGTGACCCCTTCTGCTGGTGTGGGGATCGGGGGTGCGGAGGACTGTGCAATTACCACCTTACCCTTAATGAATAAAATCAACGGAAATAACTATTTTACGGAGGCGATGGCTACTAATATCTTTCATGTCACATATTTTTCCATATATAGACAAGTATTAAATTGATTAATTTAGATGCCAGCAATTTTATAACTAAAAGCAATATACATTTATATATCCATGTATTATACATAAATATAATTCTAAAATATGATTTGCTTAGCGCATCATATATTTTAGTTATATGCTCTCACATGTCCATTTGTTTTTGCAAGTTAAATAGGTATATAAAAAGAAACTAAAATATTTGTAATTAAAAAAATAATTTTTTAACTATGAATTTTCTTAGCTTAAACATGCACAATACATAGGCTCGTATAAATGCTCGTATATGCATCTTATTTTTGCAAAGTAGTTTTATTTTCCTAATCTACTAGGATCATACCCGTGCGTTGCAACGGGAAAAAATAAAACTATGATAATTCGAGTTTAAATGTGTTACCCGAAAAATGATTCTTTGAGCGTGGTGTTTGCAATTCGTTTATATAACCATTCGTCAATTCCTTATGGCGATGAAAATGGAAAGGAAAGTACTGCAAAGATCAACCACTGTCATTAAGGAATAAAATATTGCTCCAAAACTTTGCTAATTAGAACTAACCATAAATTTCAGGGCAACGTATCATATGAAAACCAACCTCTCCGTGAAAACCTGTGCAAACTAGATCAAAATAGTCGTCTAAATTCAACAACAAAAAAATCATACACATAGATGATACAATGATACACAACCTTGCAAAATATCTTGTCCAAACTCAACTTCGTTTGTGACATATAAAAATAACATATTTCAAGCCTGAAAGCTGTCCAAATAATTTGTTAGAAATTTGTTATTTTTGTATTTCACAAACGAAGTTAAATTTGGACAGAATATTTTGCAAGATTGTATAACATCACATCATCTACATGTGTGATTTTTTTTGATGAATTTAGCACACTTTTTTACCGTAGTTTACACGGGTTTCACGAAAAGTTAATTTTGCACAGAATATGTTCCCAAATTTTAGTGGATACAATTTTAGGGGCGGAAGAGGCAAAGAGGATGGAAATAAGAGACATAACATATTTTCACCATAAGATTAGCAAGGTGAACAGACTAAGCAGTTCATTATCGTCCCTTATCGACTCTCAGCACCTGACAAGGAAACCCAATACAATCAGATTGTACAGCAAGCTGTCTCCATTGCAAACTTAGCTTACTTATTAGAAAATGATTAGAGACCAAATATTCAAGCCGATGAAGATTACAGAACAAAGACAATACTACTTGTAAAGCTTGGCCACTTGCTAAGCTGATATCTACCTACTGCTGGTTAGATGATTAAAAGTAAATGGTTACCTTATTTCCCTTTCCTTGTACGTCCTACTCTGCAAGAACTGTCCCACAAATGAGCTTCATATTGATGTTACTTCGGCAAATCCATCCCAGTATGTGCAGTCAGTGCAGACAAGATGTATCTGACTAAGATACCAGTGACAAAACAATTGCACTGTTTTGTCTCCCAGTAGCAACTATTACAAATTACAACAGACCACACTCACCTGGTCACACTATGGAAAGTTCTTACAGAAGCACCTACAAAACCCTTTACTTCGTTGTACCATGAATCACTAATAGCTCTTGAACTCTCTGATCCATCCTTCTTGACAAGCTTCTCAACATCTACAATTCTACAGTCTTTGACTTCACGCTCTCTGTTGATCTGCTCACAGTTGGGCAATTTTTTACCAACACCACTGGATTGCTTGAACTACCCAGTGCCTGCATCGTTGGTTCCTGGCACGCCCTCACCACATGTCTGACCATTCCCCTGAGTGCTCATCGCCTTGACAACAACTTCTAGCACCATATACAGATTTGATAGAGTGGCCCCTCTCAATCTTATCCTCTCCTATTCCTCCATCTGATATGGGAGAAATAACACCCCTAGCAACCTATCAGCAAGAAATGCAATAGAAAAACCACATAGCAGTTAGATCGACAGAAGCAAATAATAAACCACGAAGTCACCAGTAATCCAAAATCAGAGAAACCAAGCATGTACTTGACTGCTGCTCCTCCGCGCCTTGTTAGTCATCCCCAAGCTGGCATATAAGAAGAAATGAAAATATCACCTGTTGTATAATTCTAAGGGAAGTAAGGACAATATAAAGTAGGAATAAAAATTCAGCATGCATCAGTATTGTGTGGTCTAAATCCAATGAATCAAACGCCATCAAGCCAACCTTATAAAGTACAGCTAAGCAGACACCACTTCCATCAGTGTTAAGTGATGGGGGACGCTTTAATACTAATTTCACCCACAACAAAAGTAAAACAATATGATGTTTTCCTCACATACAGACTAATTATCCAAGCTTCTAAGAAGATAGCAGTACTTATACTGAAGGTAACCATCTTGAATATTTTACAGAAATAAAGTTAGTGTTTGATTGTTTCATTTGAAGTACAATCATACTGTATTGCTTCTCGAAGTATATATAGCGAAACAATATTGTACTGCTCTCTGTTAGAGGAGTCAAGGGCCTATTAGGCCAAGTAGGCCCAAATTATGTTAGTTATTTATCTATGTTAGAGTCAATAGGATTAGTACCATATTGTCTAGGCACAAGAGGTATTAGTCCTATGTACCTTTATAATCAGCCCATGAGGCACAATACAAGATAAGCAAGAATTAAGAAGAAAAACCCTTCCCTCGCCCGGCCGTGGGCGAATGCCCCGCGGCTGGATCTCTAACACCCTCTCAACCCTAACAGCCCACGCTGCCCTAGCAGCCACATAACACTCTTCTCCTCACAAGTTTACCAAAGTATAAACCATTGTGTCAAATGTACTAAGCGTTACATGGTTACCTACTTACCTTAATGCTTCCCCAAGAAAAAACATTTGTTTGCCTTGTATTAAAAGATACAATTTTGATATCATATTGAGCATTGAAGAATTGATTTCACCACCAGAAATTTCCGTAAGGTCATAGTGGTGTTAAAAAAAGTGTGGCAATTTCAACATTGGGAATTTGTATGCTCCAAGAATGGGTTTCTTATAACAATCATTTATTTCCATTGTCCCAAGAGATCCAATCCTAATGTCAATACAAATATGCCACAAATTTTGATAAATACAAAATGAGGAGCACCTATCTGAACCAAAAGTCCAAAACTAAAAGTAAACTATAACGAGGAGCAATGCCGAATGGCTATGAGAAATAGTCACCTATTTGACCAAAACTGAACATAGCACACAGTCACCTGTAGTGCTGAACCACTAACAACACAGAAACATTTCAGCAAACACATGAGAATCACACATGGTGAGTTGAGATAGAGCCAATAAACAATAGCTTTATTAGCGGCCAGCAGCGCCACGTTTTGAGGAGGCATAGTGGTACGTTCAATAAGAAAAGAAATGAGAAAGTGTTTACTGTGTGGCCATGCCTGTTGCCTATCACTCTATCAGAACGCCATGCAATGTTGCTTGGTGATGCTTCAAAGTCGAGGGTGACCCATGCCATCCTGCAAGTTGGCGTGGATCTCGTTGCAGCCGATCCCGTCAGGTGGCCTGGAAAGAAATGCACAGACATCACAGGCCATCGCACGCGACCTTCACTGCATGCCGACCCAGCCGCCCCAATCACCATGGGGTTTGGAGGGGGCGGCGGTTCGGCTGGGGATCGAGGATGGGATCGAGTGGGATGGGCGAGGGAGATTTGGGGAGGAAGGTGGCGGCACATAGCGGAAGGAGCATGGCGATGGCGATGATGTGCGCTCCTCATCTCCTCCACCCGAACGTGGTAGCTGTGGGGACTATGGCTCCGTTGGGGCCTACCGCGGCGGACACCAAGACATGGCTACGGTAGGGGCCAGCGAGCCTCAGGAGATTGGCGAGGAAGGGGAGGCGGAGGAAGCCAAGCTGCGGCCCCGGATGCGAGTTTTTGCAGCATGGAGGAGATTGGAGAAGGGATTGTGAGCCGCCATGGCTGTCTCCTAGCCGCTGGCCCGCTGCATCGGCGGTGCGCCCGATGGGCGAGGGTGCGCGAGGGACAAAACAGAGAGAGAGGCGAGAGCGAGATCGAGATCGATGTGCGTGGGTCAGGGGCCGGGCGCCCTCAGCATCGGGGCCCACCTGTCGGCGTGGTTAGAAGCACCGGAGGGGCACGGGAGTCGCGACTTCACCATGGGCAGTAGACGGGTCCGTTTGACGCTTTTTTAGTAGGGGAGATATGGCAATGTATTTATAAATAAAATATGATTTGTTTTATATCAACTAACACTAAAATATAATTTAACTAATCTAAATTAGTAACCTTCGTATGGTTTTGCTTAGTTGAAATAAATAATAAATATAGCCTTTTATTTTCAATATAATTGAACTGGTGATCATTACTTTTCAACGATATAGTTTTCATCGTTTTTCTTGTATTCTCTCGATCGTAGTGCGAGCTCTCTTTCGTCTCCTGTTTGTTTTGCCTGTATGTTTGTTGGCGTGCTACGATCTACAAGTAGAAGAGCTGTCGGTCGGAAGTGTTGGAGCAAAGGATCAACAGTTCTACGAGAAGTTTACTATTAATAGGAAAGCAAGTGTATAGCTTGGGGTTTTTTTTATGTGATCATGATCTTCTGACTTATTAATGTTTAAACAATAAATAATAAAAATAAATTTCTAGCAACTTAAGATCTTATCTGTAAGTGATTATTCAGGATTTACAGTACAACTGTGAGGGCTACATGGCTCTGGTATGTCACACCTGGCCCAGTTTGGGTTTGGCTTGTAGTGGGCTATGTGGATGTTGTGGAGGGTTTAGTCCTACCTTGGTTGTTCAGAGGTGGATAGACCAATATATATAAGGCTTCTAGAGTTCATCCCACCATCCCCGGTTAATCCTTTTACGCGAGGCAAGAACGAAAGCGTAAGTGGGATGGATGGTAGGTGTGGTTCGCTCAACGTGCAGAGTGGATCTGAGCCGTTTGGACTCTGGGGTGTTACAAATGGTACTGGAGCCGACCTTCGCGGCCACAGGCGCGTGCGGGACAGGGGTTGCGAACATGGTAGGTTCATTACGCTTGTAGTCTCTGCGGAGTGCACGGCATGGCACGTGTGCCGACCTTAGGCGTACGGTCGCGTGTGCTAAGAGGAGAACATTCTCATTCGCCTGACTATAGGTGTGTTGGGCTTGACGAGGACGTAAGCGTAAGTGGATTGATGTGGTTCGCTCAGCGTGTAGAGTAGATCAGAGCCATTTGAACTCTAGGGTGTTACATTGAGTATGTTGGACAACCATCTCCCTTCGAACTCACCAGACACCTGATAGAAACAAGAGAAGGAAAGAGCAACCAATCCAAGAGTCGGATATGCTAAAACAATCTAGGAAAGAGCAACCAATCCAAGAGTCAGATATGACAAGGTAGCAATGTTATGGATGGGGGCAGGATTGAGCATGTTGAACAAAAAATAGTCCAAACCCACGGGTTTCAGACTTCCACAGAGTCGCCAGACACTTCTCTACAAGGCTCCAAAAACATCAAATTTTAGAAATTGATTTATTCATAAACAAAGGGAGTATAAAATAAATGAAAGATTAAGCGTAGTTTAATAAACATTGCCATTGTCAGAAGATGCCTTATAAACTATACAAGTAGTAAGCTAATCACATCTGCTATAAAAGAAGCATAATATCATATACTTGTTAAGGACGAGTATTTTTAGCCTCATCAAGAGTCCTGTTAACAAAAGCTACATTGAAAACCTCTAACCTTCGACATATGCCATCCAAAATCAGGCCGCCCAAGGTCCCCAAGGTCCACCAAGATACATGGAACCAGTCTAACACATGACAAATAGAGAATAATAATTCAATCAATATCCTTCTTTTTTTTTGTGAAGAGGATTTTATGTACAACCGTGTCAAATACAAGCTTCATATATGTCATGCGCTAGACAACCAATATGAGAATCAACCATCGCCAGGCCTACCTAGGACTCCGGAGCAAATTGCACTCTTCCACAAAGCATTAAAAATGAGGCTCCCAAAGGTACATATTAGAGAAGCTGTTGCCGGAGCTGTTGATTCTCCCTTCTCAGTTGCTGCACTTCTTTTGTTAGGCCTTCCACCTTTTCCATGACCAAGTTCAGCACGCCAGACATTTCCATCTGTTTCTCACAAAAAGGTTCATTATGTCAAAAAAGAAAGTATTAAAATAAAGGGTAAACAAAAAAAATGAGCACATAGAGCAAACAAGCATTCGAAATCATATGTTGGGTTCAGAACTTCAGACAAGGAATCGAACAGTGACAAATGTGCAATCTCATCTAGGGTCGACAATTTATGATTGTGCCAAAGGAATGCAAGACAGAAAATAGCAACCTGCTTTCCTCTTTCAAAACAAAAGAAAAATTAGAGGAATAGTTTATTTCATTGTTAAATATTCCTATTGTTAACTTAGAAACAGATCAGATAAGACATGGGTAAGGGAAGGCTCAACTAGTCTACTTTAGTGGGGCGAGAAAAAAGCACACCACGATCGACTTGGAGAAGGCGTATGACAAGATACCAAGGAATGTTATGTGGTGGGCATTGGATAAACATAAAGTCCCAACAAAGTATGTGACCCTCATCAAGGACATGTAAAACAATGCCACGACTAGTGTGCGAACAAATGATGGCAACACAGATTACTTCCCGATTAAGATCGGACTACATCAAGGGTCAGCCTTGAGCCCGTATCTCTTTGCCTTGGTAATAGATGAAGTGACTAGGGACATTCAAGG
>JAKNSH010403894.1:0-10520 GCA_027790015.1 Cymbopogon flexuosus
GACTCGCCCGCGTTGGTGGGAGGCGCGCACCGGCAAGCGTCCACGCCTGGACGGGGGATGGGGGGGGGAGGGTTGTGCCGGCCGCCGCCACACCTCGCGGAGCCGTTTCCGGACTCGCCTGCGATGGTTGGAGGTGCGCACCAGCAAGAGTCATGCCTACAGGAAGAGGAGAGGGTGCCGGCCGCCGCCACACCGTGCGGAGCCAATCCCGGACTCGCCCGCATTGGTGGGAGGCACGCACCGGCAAACGTCCATGCCTGGAAGGGGGATGCTGGTAGCCACTGCACCGCGCAGAGCCGGACAGCTCGCCTGCGACGGAGGAAGGTGCGCATGGCGAGCAGCAGGAGAAGAGGAATGAAGAGGACGCCTCCAAGGAGGAAGCGGCGTCCACACGTCGCCGTCCAGGCTTTCGCTTTAGCCTCAAACAACCTGCCTGCTGCATCGCCATGTGCTACACTGGGGCAGTGGTGCCGGCCGCCGCCACACGAGGACGGCGAACCATGACCGGGGTAGTCGCCGACCGCCTCCACACTGCACAGAGCCGTACCCGGACTAGCCCGCGACAAAAGGGAGGCGCGCATCGGCAAGCATCCAGGCGCGCAGCGAGAAAAGAGGAACGAAGAGGACGCCTCCAAGGAGGAAACGGCGTCCGCAGACGTCGCCGTCCGGGCTTTCGCCCAAACCTCAAAGAACCCGCGCGCTACGTCCGGCAGACTAGAGGTAATGGTGCCAGCCGCCGCCGCACGAGGACGGCAGACCGTGACAGGGGCAGAGGCGCCCCACCGCCACCATACGAGGACGGCAGGTCCACCAGGTGCGTGCCCCACCAAATCCGGCCACCCAGGCCCATCAGCCCATGCCGACGGAGCAGCCGCTGCCATGGCGTCCTTGCCGCCGTAGCTGCGCAGCTGATGACCATCGCGAGCCCGCGTAGATCGTCGCAGGCCAGAACCCAGCACAGCACAGCATGTGCCTTCCTGGGCATGGAGGCTAGCCACCGCAGGAAGACCCGTCGGAGTCCAGGCCAACCTCCACCGCAACTGGACGGATCCGGTTAGTAGCACGCGGATCCGGCCATCCCAGCTCAGATCTGGCCGAGCAGATCAGGAGCCGGGGCCCTGACCGGATGCACGCGCCGCCGGCCAGACCCGAAGCCCCACCGGTGAGCGGAGGCCGTCACCGGCAGCGCAAGGAGCAAATCCGGGAGGGGGAAAGGTGGATCCGCCGACCACAGACCTGCAGCACCACCGGCCATGGCCCCTTGCGAAGGAGCACGCCGGTTGAGCCACGGGAGAGGACGACGGGGAAAGAAAGACGATGAATCCCAGCCACCACCGTCCTTACCGTCCGCCGGGCGACCGGCGTCGAGCTCCGACAGCAGGGGCCTGGGGGCGCCGTGGGACAAGACACAACGGCAGCGGCGGTGAGTTGCCGCCCGAGTCGCCCCTGAGGAGGGAGCGACGCGGGGGCCTGCGAGTCTGGAGAGATCCCAACTACATCCCTACCGTACAAACTCTAGTTTCAAGAATTTTAAATTTGTTCCCCCACCTTACATTGGGTAGATCAATCCTGTAAACTGTACGGGGGGACACTGGGACAGTGAAATTGCCTCAATAATTACCAATTACAAGTTTACAATATATACGCCAAACTTGCATCATGTATAATACTGAGCATTTGTACTGTCTCGTCTTAGACAGTAAGACACATCATTGGAGAATACCCAGTATCAGGTTTCGTGTCTCCGATAAAAAAAAGGATGTGAAAATTAAATAGGCAAGACAACATGGCAATTACTGTTCCCCACAGTTATCCACTACAAGTTGGGAACGAATAATTTAACTTATGGCATTTATCTATCCTCTCATCGAAATCTTTGGCTTGTCACTCTTTTTTGTGTGTGGATACTTCACATGATCATGAGAGAAAAATCAATTTTAAACCTGTTGGTACAAAATAACCATGTCTAGAGGATGACAATGTTCATGAACTTCCTCTTAGCAAAAGCCAACCACCATTTGTTTGGAAAGCCATTAGCTCTGTATGCACAGTTGAGCAATCTTCCACTTGTTTCCTCCCTTATCTGCTTCAAATAATTCCTCAACAATTCTGCATTCAGACACAGAAATGCACAATCATTAATTTTCATCGGAATCCACGGTACACGCATGTTTTACTGACTTAATTAGTCTACATAATGACAACAAACATAGTCATGAACATAAAAATGAGTAGCATATTACTTTTATCCATAGAAAATACTGGTCTCGAAAAAAATGTGCATACAATTGTAGATGAAACTATATACCTGCCTCCTCCTGCGACTGGGGAAGAGTGAAAAGTCCAGGGAAAGGAAACCCTGGTTCCCCAGGTACAGGAACTTTCTCCAATCCCAGATTAATGATTGCCTTGGTCCCAACAGCTAGTGTCCGGCAACCTTCTAGTCTTTTTAAGGCAATATTGATATAAAACGTCAGATAGATCAATAACTTGTCTGCTGAGCTTTTCACATGGAAATTTTTGAAGAAAACATTGGCTCGAAAGAAAGTTATGGCTTCATCAACAATGTCCGCTTTATCTGTTAAAGTATAACATGGACATAAATAAGAAATTCAGTATGGCCTTATAGTAGTGAAAGTAGTAGTACATCAATCAAATGAGTTCTGTGTAATCACGATACCAGGGTCAGAGGCTGGTGCTGGGCCTTTGATATGAGTTTTCAGTGGAAGCAAAGGACAGCTGCAAGCTTTTCTGATCCCATCATCATCAATGAAACTAGAGTGATAAACCTGGCCATCCAATTCGTGCATTTATTATTAGTGTTTCTTAAAACCACACTGCACTAAAACATCATCAATTAATCAGAACCAAAATGTAACTAGCATAAGTTTATAACCAATATGAAAAAACCAATAGAAAAAAGACCCATCTAAAGTAAATAACCCGTGAAAAGGTTTCTTTAACAGTTTAACTCCAAATGAAGTACTATAATTCCACAACATTTATTTTCTGACTTCTCTTCTGTTGTACTACCTCAACTGCTGTAAGAAGAGTCCACGATACAATAACAAGACAGCAATCTGGAAAGTTGGTTAGTCTTGAAAAGCATCATCAATTTCTTTGTTTTTTCTCATTTTATTTGTGTCGATTTCTCCTTTAATCACAGTTTTGCACTCTTGAAGAAAATCATGTGCATATAATTCATCTGTTTTTTTTCAGATGAAGCATCTAATATAAGTATTGTACTCCCTCCGTCTCAAATTATAAATCGTTTTGTCTTTTCTAGGTACATACTTCATAGCTTATGCTATGCCCCTAGGTATACACTATGTACATAGTAAAAACTAAAAACTATGTATCTAGAAAAGCCAAAACGGCCTTTAATTTGGAATGGATGGAGGTAATACCTTGTAAGCTAAAAACTGAATATAGAAGATCAAGTCATTAATTTGGATCCAGACATCAAAACAAGCTGTCAGATTATAACTTTGGATATGTAGCAACAAATTCAATCAATTAATCAAAAAGCACTGTTTTTCTTGTAACACAGTGACACAAGTATCTCGCAGAATCCGGCTCTCTATTTGACAACACTTCAAGGTAAATCACACTAAATTTTTGTAGGCACTGCTCTACCTTAGAATAACCTTGCCAAAAGCATTTCAAGGTACTCAATTCTTTATAACTAACTAGAGTAAAATAGCCTCACACTCCAGTTTACAAATTGCCTCGAACATGCAGTTGATGACTGGCAAAGTAGTACTAAATAGCTTGTGCACCTCTACACCTTATGATAGGCTTCCCTAGCAAGTTCTACCATTCAGCATTCAGAGAACTTCTAATTATCTGTTTCACAATAAGAATATTTTAAATGGCCAATCATCGAGCCTTGATCATGGATAAAACTTTGCCACAGGTATGCAAACCAAGACTATCCATATGTCAACAGAGCAATCTAATAACATCATCCATCCACACTGGAAGGAACACAATATTCAGAATTTCAGATCCTACGAGTGAAATGTAATTCCGGGAAGTTAGGGATGCGTACCATCTTGCGTGTCCAAATCAGGAGAAGCTAACACAGCTGAATCAAGGTCGCGGCAGCGGTGAAGCACACCCCTGGTCGTGGCCGGAGACGAGAGCAGGTGGAGAATCTGGGGGAGGCCAACAAGTGTTTCAAAAAGAAAGAT
The DNA here is from genome assembly GCA_027790015.1 of Cymbopogon flexuosus. Lineage (NCBI taxonomy): Eukaryota > Viridiplantae > Streptophyta > Magnoliopsida > Poales > Poaceae > Cymbopogon > Cymbopogon flexuosus. Next base: position 4,194 of record JAKNSH010403894.1, read on the forward strand.
TTAGTCAGGACGTGAACTGCAATTAGTAAATGCTTATGGCCTTCTTTGTCTACAATACATGTTCATTCAAATAAATCTGGCTATCTTCCGGTGATATTTGAGTAACTGTGGAGGAGGAATTTATGCAGAAGCAAGAGAAGAGTCAGGCCTTTCTGTGCGAGTTCCAGTAGACAAGAGCCTACCATGTCTTATCTGTGCACTAAAATCAGGCCACATATAGCTACTGTGTGAGATGCCACGACCGTTCTCAAGATAATTGTTAGCCACCAGGTGACTATGGTTCACACCAAATTCTACGCTGACCCAAATCCGGTGTAGGCAAGCCTAATTAACAGTCCAATCTCCATTCTCCAAAACCCTAAGCTAGGAAGTCAGGAGCACTCACCGGGCCGAAGGCCACTAGAGGGCAGGGAGCAGGGTGGCGCACGGCGGACTGGACCTGCCGACCTGGAGCCCTGGACGGCAGCCAGCCTGCCCGGCGCAAGCTGGTTGGAGGCGTTAGCGCGCCCGGCGCCGGCGCCTGGCGGAGCCGCGGAGCGCGTGGGGCGGCCGGTGGTAGTGAGGCGGGGATCCGGCGCGGCAACCGGCGGGGACGGGCGGTCGCCGGTTCCTCTCCCTCGCTCGGCGGGGACGGGCAAACGCGTCGGGGACTCGGGGTCGGAGGTCACGGTGGCTCCGGGTCCTGGCTGGCTGGGAGTGGGGCAGGCTGGCTGCCGTCCAGGGCTCCAGGCCGGCAGGTCCAGTCCGCCGTGCGCCACCCTGCTCCCTGCCCTCTGGTGGCCTTCGGCCCGGTGAGTGCTCCTGACTTCTCAGCTTAGGGTTTTGGAGAATGGAGAATGGAGATTGGACTGTTAATTAGGCTCGCCTACACCAGATTTGGGCCAGCGTAGAATTTAGTGTGAACCATAGTCACCTGGTAGCTAACAATTGTCTTGAGAACGGTCGTGGCATCTCAACACAGTAGCTATATGTGGCCTGATTTTACTGGGTGCATTTTTCGGACAGCTAATAGAACTACAATGTCAGTGTAAGTGTAATGTAACTACCTAGTGAAACTAGCACTGATTGCTTTTTTACTGCTTTTTTATATTCATTTCTTTCAATATTTGAAGTGAAAATATTGGTTTGCTTTGACACATGTTGGCAGCCGGAGAGTAGTCTAGATATCTGCAGGCTTCATGATTTTCTTCTCTACCCGTGGTATTGTACAATTCTGTTTGTGACTTAGCGTATATTATGAGTGTTGACCAAAAGGAATCAGTACTACGGCACAGATTGACACTCCTCACAGTACCTGCTCTGTTCCTGAATTTGAGTATCATGGCTGGCTGGCTATAAATTTATAATTTTTTTAAGAAGTATGTAAATTTGTAATTTGACTTTCAACACTAGTTATAGGCTTGGTTTAGTACTTCAGTGTTTAACATGATATATGGCTATAAATTTATAATTTTTTTGAGAAGTATGTAAATTTGTAATTTGACTTTCAACACTAGTTATAGGCTTGGTTTAGTACTTCAGTGTTTAATATGATAAACAAAGGACAAATATGTTTTGTGTCTGTTGACACAAATCACAAATAACAATTTTTTGCTAAAGAAGAATAAAGACAAATCACAAAAAAGCTAGTAAAGGTGTAGTAGAAAAAATCTTGGAAAAGGTACAAGGAAGCGAATGTGAGGTTGGATTCATGAACTGGGATGGCTCACACCATCCAATCCAATCACAATTAACAGAAAAAAGGTGTGTTAACAAAAATCACAAAGAGAATTTTTTCTATGAAAAGACAAGGACAAAAACTTGGTGTGGGCAGGCACAAATGACAATTAATAGAAAAAAAAATTCTACAGGGGGATAATGACAAATATCTGAAACATGTTAGGCACAAATCATAAAAAACAATTCATAGTTAATTAATTGCATATCCTTAGACCTAAATTGCGGTACTAGAAACTTGCAATTTACATCATTACTGATTGCAATTAATTAAATGAATGTTTTATTTGCTTTGTTTTTGTGAATAGGAAAGATTAATAGGAACAGAATACTACAACTATTATGAAGAACAACAACAAAAAAAAAAGTAGTATACATCAAATGTACTCACAAAAGCTTAAAATGCAGACCCCAAAGCAGCCATCTCATAGTTGCAACAACCTGATCAATAATGGACATTGCAGGACATTGCAGATACCCAATGTTCAGCAGAATAGATGCAACTGAAAATTGATTTATGCAATCTTACCAAGGGACAATATGTAGTAGTAGTACATTACATAGCATCAGTATTCAGCTCAACGGACTGTAGCTTTAGGATCATCACTCTACAGAAAAAACACTTTACTGTCTTCACAGACTTGGCTGAACAGCATTTGGAACAACCTGCATTGCGGAGCTGAAGCTGTTAGATGCAAAACCAACGATATAGGAACCCCCCCCTCTCTCTTAAAAAAAAGAAAGAGAAAGGTGTTTATTGTGCCTAATCGCATGATAAACAACACATAGTAGGATGCTTAGCACGTAGAACCAAACCACGCCATGCCTAATCGCATAGGCAAAGCCTAAAGCACGCCGTGCTTAATCCCAAACTAGATAGACTATGCTTGGCTTCATCTCAGGCTTCAATTGGGTAAAACAAAAAACTACACATGGTCTAAAAGTACACAAGTTTGGCAGGCCATGCAAGGCATCTGAACATGGAAAAATACTACATAGCACGGGCCACAAGATATCATGACAAATGCTGGAAAATAAGATAAAATATGCTACTATAAAACAGATACATTTTCTTTGTATTCAGCATGTGTAGATGAATTTTGATAAAGGAAAGATCAAATCACACACACCCTCTGATGTATATGTGTATGACCTTGACATTGAGTGTCTATACATTAAGGTGAGTAGCACAGAACTAATTAGTTCCACTGAACTGACAGAAGCACACGTGGCTTAAACAATTGCCTCATTTAGCAATTAGCTCATGACAAAACTGTGGCAGAGCTTTGGAATATACAGTAATAAACAAATTAGCAAGAAAATCCAGAATACATGATACGTAGCAGCTCTGCGGGCACAAGCTGAACTGACTAACCAAACACATTCAGTAAAGATCCTACACCAGCAAGCAACAGACAAATTTTTTTGGAACTGACCAACCCAACCTGACCACAATGACTGAACAAAAGAATGGTTCATAGTTTCAGTACATATCTTCAGGACAACACCAACCAAAAATTACAATGTCAGATTCCTCTCTATCCTTAGAAGCTACAGTCTCAATAGAATGTTTCAAAGTATAGATAAAAGTTGAGAGAAAAACACCTTGGAACAATGTCTCTATCCTAAATAGTAAATTGACAATGAACAAGTCTACAGAGCACCTAGGTATCCCCTAGCTCACCCAAAAAACAGCCCACCAATCAGAGCCACGGTTAAGGTAACAAACAAAGCTAAGGCCATAGCATTGTGACAATGTCAGTTCAGTTCCGAGCTAAGACACAAACACTTGGCTGCTCACAAAACAAGGCTTAATCCATAGTATGAAGCAACGTATCTCAAACTAACAAGCATCAGAGCCATGGCCAAAGGACACAGACCATCACATTTCTGAAACTAATCGCAACCAAACCTCAGACAGACGAGTACAGAACCAGAAAATGACTTCACTGGAAGCCACTTGACATACCACCAAGAAGCACACGAGCTAAATTTGTAACACAATTAATAACTAGCATGCACATCTAAAACATATTAAATAGGTGGCTTAGGTGCATTGTTCAGAGGTATCTTTAGAACCAGAAAGTGCCTAATAATGCAGTAACTAGAAGTGATCAACTTATGTGCCATGTGGAACACACAAGACGAGAAACTACAAAGTGGTGGCAGCAGTATTTCTTAATTTAGTTACAGTGAGCTTTATTTATTTGAGCTTTTGGATCAACAGAGTCCATCTATTTTTATATACTTTCAGTTAATGAGAAGTAGTCCATTAAATATTGTGGGGGAAAACAACACAAGATGTGGAGTTCAGTGAATTTCTAGGTGGTCTTTCTTACCACTAGCTAGTAGCTCAACAAGTAGGATAACCTATTTAGGTAGGCAAGCAAAAAATTAGTCATCTACAAGTAGACCCCAGACCTCAGTTTTGCATACCAATAGGGTGCAGTTTCAGTCTTTTAACATTTGAGAGCATCAGTATACATTATCAGTGCCTCACGTTATGAGGTCAGATGGAAATTAACCACTATAATGTTTTAGCACACAGGTTTCAGCTTCCAGTTAAGACCACATGGCATCAACACGGTACCAATAATGTTTTCTACTCAAAGCCACAATGATTGAACAAAGATGCAGACACAATGCCTGAACAAAGATGCAACCTGACAACAAAGAAATTGAACAATCAGGCCAGCAACCTGGGCAGTCGAACTTGCACAAGAAGCTTCAATCTTCGTGCTCCAACTTGCACTCAAACTTGACTAGTCTACCATGAGAGCATTTACAGAACTTCTTTTATGTCCATCAATTAATTAGAACATTACCATATATATAATGCATTTCTCACGAGCTACACAGTCAAAAGACAGGTGAAGATTTGTGCTAATCAAAATCAGATTGCATTATCTCATCTATAATAACACCTCGTATAACCGTATACGATCCCTGTGTTCAGTTCCATGGAGCCCCGAAATTCAAACAAACCCCAAAGATACTACTTGTCTAAAATCACGGTGGCCTAGTAGGTAGCCACCAATCAGGGTGGCTCAGAAATTTTTTTGTGGACACTCGAAGACCTCGGCACTTGTAGAATTCTACAGAAACCTCGACAGGGTATGACGCGCCTTGTGCATGTGAAAACTAGTAAGAGATCTCCATAGAGAAGCTTCGAGTCTCCACAAGCTCCACGAGATAAAAGCCTGCAGCAGCTCCCAAACCCGCTGCCTCAGCATGTAACACAATCGCATCCAGACTAAAACAAAGGGAAACAACCGGGGTTGGCACAGCCCATGCCGCAACCAAATCCAACCGCTCGCCGTTCCACCGCTGCACCTCGCCCGTACGCTCTCGCTGTAACGCCGCTGCAGATCATCCCGCGCTCTCGCCTACCCGTTGTCGCAGTACCACTCACCATTCCTTCATTCCGGCGAATCCCCATCACACAAGACAAATACCCACCCAATCTGCAACAAAATCGACGACACACAAGGCAAATCCCCGAGAGAAGACCCCATCCAGCTGAGGAGAAAGCAATCACACTCCATCCTCCATGAACTCGCCAGATCTACACAACAAACAACAGACAAGGGAGAAGACGCGCCGCATACGGACATACCTCCCAGGATCTTCCAATGGCCGACGCAAGCGAGCCACCAAACCGGCGAGGGGGAGCCTCCCGACGTGCCTTGACGCGGCAGAGAGCGGAAATCGCCGGAATCGCCGCTCCCTCCCGACGAGCTCCAGTCACACCGAGTCCCTTCCGGTCCGACGAGCGCGAGGATCGACTTTCCTGTCCGGATTGGGTTGTATCGATTCCGAGAGGATTTTACCTGTATGCCATTAAGTTTGTTCCGACCTCCGTGCCACCGAAAAGTTCGAGCGGACATGTATGTCCAAGTCAAACTTTCTTTTGCCCCACGTGTCATTCCGTCCAGTTTGCCATCTAACGGTGTCAAATGGCCAGGTTGAAATGACCATTTTACCCTCCGTGGGGCCGTTTGTCATCCACCCAGACCTCTTCCTCTGCTGGGTGCTCGCTGCGTGACGGCGTGACGGCGCGCGGCCGGTGGCGCCAGCGGGGCGTGCGACAGGCGACGGCGCGGGCGGGGCGTGCGACAGGCAAGCGGCGGGGCCTGGACGCGGCCTGGACGCGGCGGCGGCGGCGCGCCTGGACGCGACAGCGAGTGCTACCCCACCTCGCGAGCAGGCCGTCACAGCAGAGAAGACGGCGACCATGGTGGGGACTCCGGCGGCGCGACGCGCGCAGCGGCGCAGGGGTGCACGCAGACGGTGACCATGGCGGGTGGCCGGAGCGGTGGAGCACGCGGCCGGCGACGTCAGGCAAAGCGCGCCGGCGGCGAGGCGCGTGGCCGGGGCCGGGGCACGCTATCGGCGGCGGGAGGCGTGGCGCGCGGGCGAGGTGGCACAGCCGGACCCCGCCACGGCTCGTGACCCGCGTCGGGCGGCTGTCGCGTAGGGCGCGGCGCGACTCCCGGCTCCGGCCACCGCGAACGGGCCTTGCGGTGAGGTCGGCGGCGCGCCGCGCGGACGCTCCGGCATGCGCCCCCGACCTCACCTCCGCGCGCGTCGCCATGGCCGCGTCGAAGCCTG